>WNWK01021039.1:0-34724 GCA_009830355.1 Cherax destructor | reverse complement strand
AAGCTAATGTATTGGTAGAAAGTGGCAGTTTTGCGGGTTCAATGTACACAAATGCAAAGCCCTAAAGCTTGGAAATGTTGACAAACCCAAACGCTTATAAACTAAATAATTAAAACCTTGCCCATGCAGAATGTTAAAAGGCTTGGAGTAATGGTAACGGAAACCTGAACTAAGACTGCAGTGTCTGGGGCGTGGTGCCAAAAGCTCTGCTTCACGGGGCCCAAGTGCCCGGGTTCGATTGGAAGGGAAAACTTAAAGCTGTTTTTTTACCCGGTTGCCTATAGTCTCCATCAGAAAAATTTGGGTTTGGGTATTAGTCGACTGGTGTGGGTGCATCCCGGGAAAAAACATTTTTTGCCCGAAATTCCATAAAAAAGCGGTTTTCCGAAAAGTAGTATATCATTGATGTCAGCTAGGCCTCCCCTTTTTTTGTCATGTACTTGTAGAAATAAAAATGTTATTATTATTAGTAGTAATAAAAAGGGAAACTTTTGGGTTTATACTAAAAAATTAAGAAACCCCCCCAAGGTTATACTACAGCTCTATGATAAAAGAGACACTTCTGCAACATTCGAGTACAGAAAAGTTTGCAGGATCAGTAGAGATGTGAAGATTTAATCAGTGACTGCTCTGTTCCTGCCGACTTTTCTGTACTCGACTGAAGAAGCCTACTGAGTAGGCATTGTATACCATTTTGATTTTCATATGCCCATCACCCCTTATACACTGCACTTCTCTCTAGGTGAAGCCTCCCCAAACTCTTCAGCTCATCGACACCTTCATGAAGCTTCAGATTGTTCATCGACCCCCAGTCATTAATTATATGAAAATAATTCAATAAATATCACTTTAGTAGTACCACGGCATCATTACTGGACGTCTTGTCACATAACAGACACATTGTTTCTGTGGTTGACGAAGTTATGAATACAAATTTTAAATGTTAGGTAATAGAATACGAGCGAAACGTTGCCACAATGAAACGTCGCATTAGTTGCTCTTGTGTCCTTTTACCTCACATATTGTCGGTAATTCTACCCAAATTATTACAAATTTTAAATATTCCTGAGAATACTGTCATCACTTCTTGGCATCAGCAGCTGTCATTATGGGTGTTACAATGCTGAATTTATAGTCAATTCACAGCGATCACTTCTTTGTCACCACTCATGTCACTATGGCTGTTGAGAATATACTGGATCTTCAATAAAATTTAGAGGTGAGGGAGTACACTCAGGATGTGTACAGGAATACTACACGTACGTATATCCTTCCCGGGACAGGAGAGATGGAAGAGACAGGGAGGATGGTAGAAGGTCACAGATATAAGGTCACAGATACATACATAATACTCAACCAGGCAAAGCACCACCAACTTAACAACGCAGGAGTCACATGATCCCATTGTCTATCTGTCCCAACATGGCATTCTTCAGGTCACCAAGCGTCACTCACACCTCACTCAGGTCACCAAGCGTCACTCACACCTCACTCAGGTCACCATGCGTCACTCACCTCACTCAGGTCACCAAGCGTCACTCACACCTCACTCAGGTCACCATGCGTCACTCACACCTCACTCAGGTCACCATGCGTCACTCACACCTCACTCAGGTCACCATGCGTCACTCACACCTCACTCAGGTCACCATGCGTCACTCACACCTCACTCAGGTCACCATGCGTCACTCACACCTCACTCAGGTCACCAAACGTCACTCACACCTCACTCAGGTCACCATGCGTCACTCACACCTCACTCAGGTCACCATGCGTCACTCACACCTCACTCAGGTCACCATGCGTCACTCACACCTCACTCAGGTCACCATGCGTCACTCACACCTCACTCAGGTCACCATGCGTCACTCCACCTCCAGGTCACCATGCGTCACTCACACTCACTCAGGTCACCATGCGTCACTCACACTCACTCAGGTCACCATGCGTCACTCACACCTCACTCAGGTCACCATGCGTCACTCACACCTCACTCAGGTCACCATGCGTCACTCACCTCCTCAGGTCACCATGCGTCACTCACACCTCACTCAGGTCACCAAGCGTCACTCACACCTCACTCAGGTCACCATGCGTCACTCACACCTCACTCAGGTCACCATGCGTCACTCACACCTCACTCAGGTCACCATGCGTCACTCACACCTCACTCAGGTCACCATGCGTCACTCACACCTCACTCAGGTCACCAAGCGTCACTCACACCTCACTCAGGTCACCATGCGTCACTCACACCTCACTCAGGTCACCATGCGTCACTCACACCTCACTCAGGTCACCATGCGTCACTCACACCTCACTCAGGTCACCATGCGTCACTCACACCTCACTCAGGTCACCAAGCGTCACTCACACCTCACTTAGGTCACCATGCGTCACTCACACCTCACTCAGGTCACCATGCGTCACTCAGGTCACCATGCGTCACTCACACCTCACTCAGGTCACCATGCGTCACTCACACCTCACTCAGGTCACCAAGCGTCACTCACACCTCACTCAGGTCACCAAGCGTCACTCACACCTCACTCAGGTCACCAAGCGTCACTCACACCTCACTCTCCGCCTATATATAATGTCTACTTAATTAACCTCTGTATGTTAGAAGTGATCAAGATCCAAGGACCAAAACATTTTCGAGTAAATATGTTTGAGTGTTTGCTCATGTGTCTTTCTAAACTAATTTTGGCTAAAATTTATTCTAATAATCTGCCTAGTACAGACGTCGGGCAACCAAACGTAAATCGTTAATGTTATTCCTGGCACTTCGACTATTAGTTTAAAAACTGTCAAGATGTTTTCATATTCTATTCAACTTCCTATTTCCCTATTCAACTTCCTATTTCCCTATTCAACTTCCCATTTCTACAGTTTCTTTTATTATCTTTGCCCAGTGTTGGTTGATGACTATTATTCCTGTTATTCATGACATCAGAGCCTAAATCAAGATTTACGTAATCCATTTTTATTACTTCCAAAACCCATACCTCAAACTATTACTAGTATAAAACCTTAACAACACCCTCAACTGAACTAGAGAGAGCACCCAAACCTGTCCTAGACAAGTGAACCCCATTCCTGAACTCTGATCATACTAAAAAGTGTACAACAGGATATGCATTCAGCTGGTAAGATATGCATTAAACAAAAACTTATCTTTTTTGAGTAAACCTTATTCTTCAACTGAAATTACGGCTTTAATTCTCGTAAAGCTTGTACATAAGATGTCCAGGAAATACTGGCCATCCAAAAGTACTTGTTCTCCCGGTACCCGCCTTTCCCATCTCCTGCCTTCTTCATCCTACCCTATTATTCACGTCTTTGCCTCTCTCTTTGGTTTCCTTTAAACCTCGTTGCACTTTATTTCCTAATTAACTGGACATTATTCCCTTGCAATGTCACTTTTCATTTGGCTTATCCTTCCTTCCTCGCTTTACGACTCACTGAGAGCGAAGGCAAGAAGGAATGTAACGTAAGTGCGAGGAGTGCGTCAGGAAGCAGTATTAACACACCAAACTAAAATGAAATTTCTTGTTATTTGCTCACCTAGATTTCCTCTTCCAATTTTTCGTAAACTGTGCAGCAGGCACACACACACACACACACACACACACACACACACACACACATATATATATATCAATAACAACATTGCGACTAGTCGGGGGATCGAACCCATGTAGGAAGAACTCACTTAAAATTAAGTCCTTACTAAAATTTTCTCTTATACGTTTAAAGATATATTTTTTCATTTATGTTAATTTAAAAACTAATAATTTTTGTACCAAAAGAACCTTAGAAAACTTACCTAACCTTATTATGAAAAGAGCAGTTTAATTTATATACATATATTCAGGAAGAAATCCAAATATTATTCCTTCAAGCCTTTTTATCCTCTATATATATATATATATATATATATATATATATATATATATATATATATATATATATATATATATATATATATATATATATATATATACAGTGGAACCCCGGTTAACGAAAAAAAATCATTGCAGAAGCCTGCTCAAGTGCCATTACCGAACGAATTTACTTCCTTAAGAAAAAATGTCATTTAGGTTAGTCTATTTCAGACCCCCAAAAATACACTTCCACAAGCACTTACAATATTATACTTACATAATTGCACGATTTCCGCGGTGTTCGTTAACCAGGGTTCCACTGTATATCCTCAGAGAAGACAATAAATGTACCTCAGGGAAAACTCGAGGTTCTCCCAGGAGCTGTTTGAATATTTTCTTCTCCTACCACCCTTTATATTTTATATTCTATATGAACTTTATTAATATACAGACTTCATTGACAGGAAACACAAACATAAATACATTTGTACAATATATCAAAGATTACGAATCTCCTCCAGCTCCTCCGAAGCCGGACGCGAGCCCAGTATGCAGCATGCATTTCCCTCTGGATGGCCACGCTGAGGGCTGTACCTATATATATATATATATATATATATATATATATATATATATATATATATATATATATATATATATATATATATATATATATATATATATAGCTATACTGCGACTGGTTAGGGATCGTATCCCCAATATTTTAGTGCACAACAAGGGAAACCCCCCAAAATTCCGAGACTCATTAGTGCACTCTGCCATCATAGCTTCATGCATCATTTGTTCAGCTTCACTATACATGTCACCAATAATGCGAGCACATACAAGGTCTCGGAAGCTACAGGACAATTTTCATTTTCCTCCAAGAAGGAGATTTGTCCTGTAGCTTCCGTGGCCACGTATGTGCTCTCCCACCTGATGTCTGAAGCATTGATGGCTGACTGGACTAAGGAGTTTAGGAATTTGGGCACGAATCCCTGGTGGCGCACTGAAGAAAACGAAACGAATACTCTCAGGTAAGTACCCACAAGGGGCGAGAGGGAAGTGAGGATAGGCGAAGAATAGATGGGTGAGAGGAAATATTTTAGAGTAAGAAATAGAGTCGGGACTAAACCCAACCGCAAGGCATTGTGAGGCCTAATAGTCAATTTCAGTGTCAGGTATTATCTGCTGCAAGACTGGACGCTTAGATCGGGCGTAGGCAAGGTGTTCAGGTGGCGCAAAGGACATCTACAAGTTGCTTCATCTCAGGAAACTGCACAAGGACGACTCTCATAGGATGGCAGGTAGAGATAAGTAAGAAAACATCAGGTTTAGTACTAGTTCATTCTAAGGAGAAGTATTGGGTGGTAAAAGAGAGGCTATATTATGTGTATCGGGGGGAGGGGCAGGTTCGTTCAAAGCTCTAAAGAGGTTAACTTCGGTATAAGGCCGTTTTATTGTTGTATCCAAATAGTCAGTCCAATGTTCATGGTAAGTCTCAAGTCTGTCAATTTGTCTGTCAGAAAGTGTCTTCCAAAATTCGTTCAGAGCTGGTGTGTTAGTCCTGAGATGGAGAGATTCGCTAGTTGCAAAATCATCCCACTTCACTCCCAACACCCAACGTAGTGCTCGGTTTTGGATACGCTGAAGTTTTATGGTATTAGTTTTGGCAGATAGTGATAGAGCTAGAGGAGAGTAAGAAATGAGGGGCCTAATAAGGGCTTTATAAAGGTGAAGTTTAGTTGCAGGGTGAGCTCCTCGCAACTTGTAAAGCTGAGAGAGAGCAATCTCCGCAACAGCAGTTTTAGAAGTGATGTGAGGTTTGATTGTCAACCTGGTGTCCAAGTTGACACCTAGGACGACAACAGAGCGGGATTGTGGTATACGTGTGCGAGAGGTGCTGGTTTTGAGGTCAACAGGAGTGAGAACTCCACGTCTTTTAAAGAAAAAGGTGATCTTGGATTTAAGGGGATTTGTTTTAATTCTCCATTGGAGTTCCCATGCAGTGATCCTATCGACCTCTCGTTGTGTTCTGTGGGTGAGAAATCGAGATGTTTCGTGTGCAGTGAGTTGTGTTATGTCGTCTGCGTAAGAAATTGTGAGAGTGTTAGGGTAAAGTGGTTCAGGCAAGTCATTCGTGTATAAGATATATAGTGTAGGAGATAGTACAGAGCCTTCTGGGACTCCTGCATGGAGTGTGAAATAGTCAGAGTAATGTTTCATGAACCCTATTCGCATAGTTCTACCGTCTAGGAAGTTGCACAATAGTTTAATCATATTTCCAGGGAGATCGAAGGAGGTACAGAGTTTATATTTTAGACCATCGTGCCATACAGTATCAAAGGCCTTTTCAACATCTTTGGTCACGAGGGCGGTAGTACAGTTTTGAGCTAAATTTATGCGAATATAGTTCAGGATGATGTTTATGACGTCCTGTGTAGATCTATGTTGTCGGAAACCAAATTGTCTTTCGTTGAGTAGGTTATTTGTCTCGAGGTGAGTTCTGAGTCTCGTATTGACAAGTCTTTCGAATGTCTTACCCAAGATTTCTAGTAGGCTTATAGGCCTGTAATTCTTTGGGTTTGTCAGGTCTTTGCCAGGTTTGGGGATTAGGCAAGCAGTGGCGGATTTGAAGAAAGGGGGGAAGTAACCAGAAGCGAGTATAGCATTGAAGAGATCAGTAAGAACAGAAGCAACAGATCTAGGAAGATGACAGAGAATTGAGTGAGATAGTCCAGAAGCACCAGGTGCTTTCTTAGGCAGTTTAGTTAGTAGTGAGTGAATATCGGTTGTCACGAAAGGAGAGTTGAGAGAGTGGGTAGAGGATAGTGTGTCAAGGGAGATAATGGGGTCAGGATTTGTAAGGTCACGGTGTCTGGCGATCCAATGTTCAACGTTATTTGTGTGGTCAAGTGCAGCTGGGTCTGGAGGATGTGGATGAAAGATTTGTTCCCATATGTCTTTAAAAATGTGCACTGCCTCTGCTGGGTCAGTGATAAGTCTATTGTCATGAGTGATGTGTCTAAAAGTTGTTGTTTTTGGGGTTCCCTTGATTTTCCGGATAAAGTTCCAAAAAGTCTTGGGGTCATTGATTCGCTGTTTATCTGCAGTATCAATAAGGGATTGCCAGTGTCGGTTGTGGTCCTCTTCCAGACTGTGAATGATATGCATTCGCAGTATGGAGAGATCCCATCGAATTAAGTTCAGTCTGTTTTGATTTACAGCAAACCGGTGCCTGTAACAAGTAAGCAAGCGCTTGGTTCTCTCTGATGGGCGAAAAGAGTATCTGGTCTTATAATGTCTTGTAGGCACTGTCTGTGCAGCTACTTGCTTGATGGCATGTTGTATACGAGTAATTTGATTGTCTATATCTGTCACCGGTTTGTTGTCATAATCGTAGGTGAGGTCAGTGTTGTCCAGTCGTAGTTTGAAATCATCCCAGTCAGTCAGAGAGTAGTTTGGTGAAGGAGAGATTGGAATTTGTATAGGATTTAGAGAGATATGGAGGGTGATAGGAATGTGGTCAGAGCCCGAAAGAGGGCCAGGAGTTATAAAGTGGTGTAAATGATTACTAGCCCTGTTGGTGAAAATTTTGTCAGGAGTTCCTTTCCCATTGTGTGTGAAAACAGTGGGAAAATGTGGACCTAGATGAGTGAGATGTTTTTGCGTGACAAGGGTTAAGAGTTGTCTTCCGTGTGTGTTTGTGGAATTGTCATGAAAAACTGTATGTCTAGCATTAAGATCAGCTAGGAGATAGACTGTTAGATGTGTGTGATTAAAAAGTATAGATAGATCGTGAAGATTTATGTTCGTGTTAGGACGAGTACAGATAGTGTAAATGATAATTGGTCCGTGTATAGTGTGTATCTTCACAGCCATGCTATGAGGATCTGTGAATGGAAGGGAGAGAAATTCATGGTGTATGGTATTGTTCACCAGGATGGCTACGCCACTGAAGTATTGGGGGTTCGAGTGCTAGCCAGTCGCAGTATTGTTATATATTTATTTGTATATGAATAGAACTGGAATTCAAACAAATCTCACAAACATCGCAATTAAATACATATACTAGTAATGGACGTTCAATTAAAACAATACTTATCATTATACAATTCGTACAATAGACATCAACATACAATTCAAACAATATGTGAATCGTTTCGAATGACCGCATACCTCCCACTCATCTAATTAATTTTTGCTATCCAATTAAAGGCTTCTATATTTTGTGAATTCCCCCCACAGGTTGACCACTCATTATGCCGGCAAAAATATTACACTCAGTTTTTTCTATTAATTCACACATTTTTTGCAGAATACGGCTGATAATGATACATAATAGCAAATATTTAGAGTTAGTACTTTCCCAATGATTTTCCAGAAAAAAAGTTAACAGAATTTTAATGATTACAGTTTTTTAATTATTAATTATGTTAATTAGGCGTCCCTGTCAGGGGATAGCAACAGACTCGGCAAATGATGTTGGGTCATTTACGACCCAACATCATTGTGGCAGAGCTTAAGGCACATTTCCTATCATTGTACAAAAGAATCATAGCAGCACACACTTCTAGACAGTGCCCCATGCCACTTGTCGCATCAGATGAAGAGATGATTCTAGGAAAACGATATCAGTAACCAGTGGCCAGGGACCAAACCTGCCCTAAATATCGTAGATAAGTGTTGGAATAAGATATGAACAAAGTTCCAGTGCAAAACCTCACCGTCATTGCCGAGTTTCACTGAGTGTGATAAAAAAAAATGGATTCGAGATATGGACTTCTTAAGAAATATTCTTATTTTTTGCTTAACTTCATGAAAAAGTGTAAACAAATGGCATGTGACCAAATATATAAAATCATTTTTTTTTTACTATTTATCTTATGTTACTATAAATTCCATCACAATTTAACAGTGTCCAACATCATTCGTGGAACACATCTTAGGGTAAGCTTCATAACGAGCACATCTCCTGAGGCGTACATCAACCAAATAACTGCTGCCACTTACGGGCGCCTGGCAAACCTAAAAATATCATTTCGACTTGTAAGAAAGGAGTCATTCAAGACACTGTACATTGTGAACGTCAGGCCCATATTGGAGTATGCAGCACCAATATGGAACCCACACCTGGTCAAACACGTCAAGAAATTAGAGAAAGTACAAAAATTTGCAACAAGACTAGTCTCGGAGCTAAGGGGAATGCCCTACGAGGAGATGTTAATGAAAATCTACCTGACGACACTGTAACACAGGAGGGATAGAGGGGACACAATAACGACAAATAAAATACTGAGAGGAATTAACATAGTAGATAGGGACAGAATGTTTCAGAGATGGGACACTGCAGTATGGGGACACAACTGGAAGTTGAAAACTCAGTTGAGTCACAAAATGTTAGGAGATATTTCTTCAGTCATAGAGTTGTGAGGAAGTGGAACAACCTGGAGAGTGAAGTAGTGGAGGCAAGATCCACACATTACTTTAAAAATATGTTCGGTGAAGCTCATGAAGGAGGAGAGTGGACCAAGTAGCGACCAGCGAAGAGGGGCCAAGAGCTATGAATCGACCCTGTAACCACAACTTGGTGAGTACACACACATATGCTAGGGGGTCATAGGTTGCAAACTTCCCTCAAGGAAAAGGACCTTGGTGTGAGCATCATACCGAGTACATCTGAGGCGCACATCAACTAAATAACTGCTGCAGCATATGGGCGCCTGGCAAATGTAAGAGCAGCGCTTCGACACTTAAGTAAGGAGTCATTCAAGACACTGTACACTGTGTACGTCAGGCCCATATTAGAGTATGCAGTGCCAGTATGGAACTCACACCTCATCAAGTACGTCAAGAAGAGAGAAAGTGCAAAGGTTTGCCGTATAACTAATCTCAGAGCTAAGTGGTATATCCTATGAGGAGAGGTTGAGGGAAATCAACTTGACGACACTGGAGGACAGGACGGGTAGGCGTCACATGATAACGACGTATAAAATACTGAGAGGAACTGACAAGGAGTACAGAGACAGCATGGGGTCATAAATGGAAGTTGAAATCTCAGATGACTCAATGGGATGTAAGGAAGAATTTCTTCAATCACAGAGTTGTGAGGACGCTGAGCAATCTAGAGAGTGATTTAGTGGAGGCACGATCAATGCATAGCTTTAAGAAGAGGTATGATAAAGCTTTTGAAGCAGGAAGAGGTTGAACCTAGTAAAGACCAACGAAGAGGCGGGGCTGTGAATTGACCTCTTCAACCACCAATAAGTGATTACAAATAGGTGAGTACACACACACACACACACACGGAAGTGATGTAGTTGGGGAAGGATCCATACATAGCTTTAAGGAGAGGTATGATAAAGCTCATGGAGCGGGTAGAGTGACCGAATAGCGGCCAGTGAAGAGGCGGGGCCAGGAGCTGCGTACAACTAGGTGAGTACGCACAGGAGTTGTGACCCATGTACACACACACACATACACATATCAACAATATCACACGCAAGCACATACACACACACACACACACACACACACACACACACACACACACACACACATAACGACATATAAAATACTGTGAGGAATAGATAAGGTGGACAGAGACAAGATGTTTCAGAGAGGGGACACAGAAACAAGGGGTCACAGTTGGAAGTTGAAGACTCCTATGAGTCAAAGGGATGTTAGGAAGTATTTCTTCAGTCATAGAGTTGTCAGGAAGTGGAATTGCCTAGAAAGTGACGTAGTGGAGGCAGGAACCATACATAGTTTCAAGACGAGGTTTGATAAAGCTCATGGAGCAGGGAGAGAGAGGACCTAGTAGCAATCAGTGAAGAGGCGGGGCCAGGAGCTATGACTCGAATCCTGAAACCACAAATAGGTGAGTACATACACACACAATTGGTTACAATTGGAAGTTGAAGATTGAGATAACTCACAGGGATGTTAGGAAGTATTTCTTCAGCCATAGAGTTGTCAGGAAGTGGAATAATCTGGAAAGTGATGTAGTGAAGGCAAGTTCTCTACATAGCTTTAAGAAGGGGTATGATAATGCTCATGGAGCAGGGAGAGTGACCCAGTAGCAACCAGTGAAGAGACGGGTGCCAGGAGCTGTGGATCGACTGCTGCAACCACAATTAGGCGAGTACAATTAGGTGAGTACACACACACATACGGACCCCCACACACTCACATACAAACACACACACGGATACATACAAAACACACAAAC
Organism: Cherax destructor; assembly: GCA_009830355.1. Classification (NCBI taxonomy): domain Eukaryota; kingdom Metazoa; phylum Arthropoda; class Malacostraca; order Decapoda; family Parastacidae; genus Cherax; species Cherax destructor. Next base: position 23,606 of record WNWK01021039.1, on the reverse strand, counting down.
ACACAAACACACAAACACACAAACACACAAACACACAAACACACACACACACACACACACAAACACACAAACACACAAACACACATAGCTTAAAGACGATGGGACCTGACATCTCCCTGTGGGTCCTTAGAGAGGGAGCAGAGATGCTGTGTGTGCCACTAACCACGATCTTCAACACATCCCTTGAAACTGGGCAACTACCTGAGGTATGGAAGATGGCAAATGTAGTTCCCATTTTTTAAGAAAGGAGACAGAAACGATTATCAGGAGAGTGGTAAAGCACCTGGAACGGAACAAGATTATAAACGACAACCAGCACGGATTCATGGAAGGCAAGTCCTGTGTCACAAACTTTCTGGAATTTTATGACAAGGTAACAGAAGTCAAACATGAGAGAGAAGGGTGGGTTGACTGCATTTTCTTGGACTGCAAGAAGGCCTTCGACACAGCTCCTCACAAGAGATTAGTGCAGAAGCTAGAGGATCAGGCACATATAACAGGAAGAGCACTGCAATAGATCAGAGAATACCTGTCTGGGAGGCAACAACGAGTCATGGTACGAGATGAGGTAATACAATGGGCGCCTGTTACGAGCGGGGTTTCACAGGGGTCAGTCCTAGGACCAGTGCTGTTTTTGGTATATGTGAATGACATAACGGAAGGGATTGACTCAGAAGTGTCCCTGTTTGCAGATGATGTGAAGTTAATGAGAAGAATTATATCAGATGAAGACCAGGCAGGACTACAAAGAGTCCCGGACATGCTGGACACGTCGTCCAGTAACTGGCTACTCGAATTTAACCTCACCAAACGCAAAGTCATGAAGATCTGGGATGGCAAAGAAGACCGCAGACAGAGTATAGGATAGGTGGCCAAAGACTGCAAACCTCACTCAAGGAAAAAGATCTTGGCGTGAGTATAATACGGAGCACATCTCCGGAAGCAAACATCAACCAGATAACTGGTGCAGCATATGGGTGCCTGGAAAACCTGAAAATAGTGTTCCGATACCTCAGTAAGGAATCGTTCAAGACTCTGTACACCGCATACTGGAGTATGCAGCACCAGTTTGGAACCCACACCTGGTCAAGCACGTCAAGAAATTAGAGAAAGGGCAAAGGTTTGCAACAAGGCTAGTTCCAGAGCTAAGGGGATTGTCCTACGAAGAAAGGTTAAGGGAAATAGGCCTGACGACACTGGAGGACAGAAGGGTTAGGGGAGACATGTTAACGACATACAAAATACTGCGAGGAATAGATAAGCTGGACAGAGACAGGATGTTCTAGAGATGGGATACAGAAACAGGGGTCACAATTGGAAGTTGAAGACTCAGATGAGTCAAATTGATGTTAGGAAATATTTCTTCAGTCACAGAGTTGTCAGGAAGTGGAATAGTCTGGAAAGTGAGGTAGTGGAGGCAGGAACTATACATAGCTTTAAGACGAGGTATGATAAAGCTCATGGAACGTTGAGAGAGAGGACCTAGTAGCGGTCAGTGAAGAAGCGGGGCCAGGAGCTGTGTCTCGACCCCTGCAACCACAAATAGGTGAGAACAAATCGGTGAGTACACACACACACACACATGTTAGAAAGCACTTCTTCAGCCATAGAGTAGTTAGGAAGTGGAATAGTCTAGCGAACGATATAGTGGAGGCGGGAACCATACATAGTTTTAAGACAAGGTATGATAAACCTCATGGAGCAGGGAGAGCAGAAACCCAGTAGCGGACAGCGAAGAGGTGGGGCCAGGAGCTGAGCCTCGACCCCTGCAACCACAATTAGGTGAGTACAATTAGGTGAGTACACACACAGTGAATAGACGGGGCCAGAAACTGTGAATCGACCCCAACAACCACCAATAGATAATTACTGACACACACACACACACACACACGTGCACACACACACATACACACACACACACACGTGCACACACACACACATACACACACACACACACGTGCACACACACACACACACACGGGGCCAGGAGCTGAGTCTCGACCCCTGCAACCACAATTAGGTGAGTACAATTAGGTGAGTACACACACACACACACACACACACACACACACACATAATCAGATTTGTAAACAAATCCACGAGGGTAAAGATAAAATGGAAATACAAAAATTGGATAATGCGCAAGCTGATGAGAGTAATAAAGTATATAGGAAATACAAAATTAGATAAAAGACTAGATGAAGGGAGTCTGGAGGAAGTGAGAGTATTCACCTAATTTGGAGTAAATATATTGGTAGTTGGGTCAATTAAATGTAAGGTGAATCACAAAGTAGTTTTGAAAAATTATTTAGGTGGTGTTTAAGGCATCTGAGGAAAGAAAGAACTGATTTCTATAGAGGTTAAATGAGGAATGGTGGTAATAATTAATGGCTGCAGCAAGGAGGAGGTTGGAGGCACTATAGATATCATGGAGGAGGTTGGAGGCACTATAGATATCATGGAGGAGGTTGGAGGCACTATAGATATCATGGAGGAGGTTGGAGGCACTATAGATATCATGGAGGAGGTTGGAGGCACTATAGATATCATGGAGGAGGTTGGAGGCACTATAGATATCATGCTTGAGAGAAATATGTGGTGTAATCATGATACATAACATTCGGAGTGTGGAAATTAGACAACATCGGGTAGTTACCACAGGTATATAATTCAAAGAGTTGAGGTGTTATTGAAGTGATTTTAACCTTTAGAGCGGATGAAAGGAATAGGATGTCTGAGGGGTTTATCAATCTGGGGTTGAAATGTAAAGGAAGTATAGATGGCTTAATAAGCATCCAGCAGGCTTTTGTAAGCTTGTTACGTCTGCCTTGGTATGTTGTGTAAGCAAGGTAAGATAAGAGAGATAAGATAAGATTTTCTTCGGATTTTTAACCCCGGAGGGTTAGCCACCCAGGAAAGTCAGTGCGTCATCGAGGACTGTCTGTCTTATTTCCATTGGGGTCCTCAACCTTGTTCCCCAGGATGCGACCCACACCAGTCGACTAACACCCAGGTACCTATTTGCTGCTAGGTGAACATGACAACAGGTGTAAGGAAACACGTCGAAATGTTTCCACCCCGCCGGGAGTCGAACCCAGGCCCTCCGTGTGTGAAGCGAGAACTTTAGCCACCAGGTCCCCATTTATGGCCAGGCCATTTATGAAGAAATAAAGCAGCACCAGGTAAACAGAATTTGACCTTGGAGGTGGGAAGTACATGGCCTATACTTCGAATGAGGGGTAAGTATAGTCCAGTTGGGAGAGTCATTTGAATGTTTGCTAACTTATAGCAAGACAGCTGTTGACTGAGTGAAGGTTTAATGAGTTTTCCTTTTTTATATTGTAAAATCTCACAGGTTCTCCTATAAGTGCTTAATATTATTAAGTTCTCCCGTTTTCTAATAATATGTTCATTTTTCCCCTATAATCTACCATGTCCATAATTACTATCGCATTTGCTTTGTCTGCTTCGTAAGGTGAAGTCCAGGATCTTTCCTTAATTTTCTTAATTCATGGAGTTGTCCTCAAGGATTTGTTAAGTTATACCATGAATTAAGGAAAGATCCTGGACTTCACCTTACGAAACAAAGCAAATGCGATAGTAATTATGGATAAGATAGATTATAATAGAAAAGTGAAAATGTTATTAGAAGACGGGGGAACCTACGTGCCTCTTAAGGTTGGCTAAAGATGATAAATATAAACAGCTTACGTGATTCTTAGCTTCATGTCTGAAGTGCAACTGACTTTCGCCCTGGGAGTCTCTTTCACTGGGTGGTGTTAAGCATGTGTCCCTTCCCTAACTCATGAATATAAAGGCTTATATATTAGTTTTCTTGTCCTAAAAGATTTACCTGAAGGTAAAAAGAGCACCGCCATGCACTCTTATTCCTGAGAATAATGTGTGTGAAGAACATTGTGGAAAAGATTACATAGCCTATTTCTAATATTGTAATTATTGTTTCTAGTAAAAAGTAAGACATAAATGCGTAATTGTTCCACTTGAACTGTAAGATATTGTGATAGCAATGAAAACTTGCTAAATTGTTTACCAGTATGAGAATAAATACAATTACGTGGAAAATAATTCTGTCCTAACACTGACCTGAAGACAGCGATTTTATGCGTTCAAGGATTAGATCAGTAACTACAATGATCTATTGTGTATCAATGTACGTGTACGAGATGTAGGTCTCTGGTAAGGCGACCAAGCAACTAACTGCTGACTCGATACGTAAGCTTTCATATTAAGCAATTAACGAACTTAGGTATCCGGAAAACCAGAATTAGGTGCTTATGAGAGCTCTTGCCAGCTTTTATGTTTTTTTTAATTATATGCGAAATATATTATATATTTTAGATTTGTAAAATTTTGTTTAAAATTTGATTTTTTTTTTTTTGCACTATAATATTACTATATGTTTCTTTTCTTGTAGACCTAAAGATGAGAATATAAAGTCTCGAAATGTTGTTGGTCCTTTTGTTGGTTCTATTGTTTATAATAAGAATATGTTTTCCATGTACATAGTCGATTGCTTATGTATGTTTGTATGTGTGTATGTATCCAAAACTACCACAGGGAGAGTTGAATGATAGTTCTAGGCCTTTCGTGTTACAGTCAACATACCATCAGGAGCTTGCAGAGTTGCAGAAATGAGTAGGAAGTCCAACCATATTAGTTCAGGGTCACGTTCTAGCTCGAATGAGGTAAGGAGGCAAGAGACACCAGTCAGACCACTTGGCCCAGGCATACCAGTGCCAGGTGCCAGAAAGAGTATTAAAGCATTAGAAGAGAGCTAGCCCACAAGCACTGATAATGTAGTAATGACATAGCAATTCTAACATTAGTGACATGTCAATTAGGAAACACTAAGTCAGGCTTCAATTCAATATAAAAGACTTTAAATTCTGAATATAGATATATCTGGCAATTGTTTTAGGAAAATTACGTAATATTAAGGAAATGGGTCTACGGCAGAGTTACTTAAAACAAAAGGGAGACATCTATAGTTTACACAAAAGGAGATGTCTATAAGTATTTTATCTATCTCCACCCAACTCAAATGCTTGTCTAATCAAAAGAAATAAAACAGGTCCTAATTCCTGGGTGTGGAACTACGACACTTTAGACAACCCAAAGCATTTGTATAGGAATTAGGCTTCAGGTTACGCACGATGTATATAATGTACACACCTATATGTACTCACCTATTTTTGGATGAAGGGGTCGACTCGCAGCTCCTGGCCCAGCCTTTTCTCTGGTCGCTACTAAACAGGGAGAGAGAGCTCTCCCTGTTTTAAGAGCTTTGTCATACCTGTTCTTAAAGTTATGTATGGATCCAGCCTCCACTATATCACTCTCCAGATTGTTCCACTTCCTCACAACTCTAGTGCTGAAGAAATATTTCCTGACACCCACGTGACTCAACTTCCAGTTGTAGCCCCTTGTGCCGGTGTCCCATCTCCAAAACATTCTGTCCTTGTACACCTTGTCAATTCCTATCAGTATTTTTTTTATTTCATCATCATGTCCTCCCATATCTCTCCTTCGTCCAGTGTCGTCAGGTTGAGTTCCCTTAACCTCTCCTTGCATGATACACCCCTCACCTCTAGGAACAGTCTCGTTGCCAAACGTTTCACTTTCTCCATTTTCTTGACGTGCTTGACCAGGTGTGGGTTCCATAGTGGTGCTGCATAATCCAATATAAGCCTGACGTAAACGGTGTACAGTGTCGTGAATGACTCCTTACTTAGATGACGTAACGCTATTCTTAGGTTAGCCAGACGCCCATGTGCTGCAGCAGTTATTTGATTGTTTTGCGTCTCATGGTATGTGTTCGGTGTGATGCTCACCCCAAAAGCCTTTGTCTTGAGATTTGCATGTAGTCCATTTGGGTTCTTCTTTGTCCCACCCCAGGCTTCATGACTTTGCACCTGGCACGTTAAACCCCAGGAGCCAACTGTTCGACCAGGACTGCAGAGTGTCCAGATCCCATTGTAGTCTTACCGGATCCTCGTCCTCTTGAATTTTCCGCAATAGTTTAACATCGTCTGCAAAGAGAGACACCTCTGAATCTATCCCTTCCGTCATGTATGTATCATATATGTATGTATGTATGTATGCATTTAAACATGATTAAAGTGAACCATGCTGAAGGTTGAGATGACGCGTCTCTTCCTCGTTGGAAAGTGTTCAGAATGCGGTTTATCTGTCGTTTGGGTTTAATGTGGCGTCTCCATTCACATGACAGAGAGACGAAAACATTATTTACACTAAGGCGCTTACTGGGGGAGATTTGTGGACACGGCCAAACTTTTGTCAGTATTAGAAAGCAATCTTTAACTTTTTGTGGACTTAGGAAATTTCTCATGTTAAAGAGGCAAGAATTTTCTATATCCAGCTTTATACGTAGTAGCCAGTTTTTTTGTATGGCCCATTGTCATATTTTCTGATAATATTAAAACTGATTCATCTCTTTTAGACTCTCAATTTTTCATGAGTTTCTGTGTTTGGAGTGACGTTGACATTTCTGGTCTATACCATGTAGGCATAGACCAGAAATGTAGAGTATAGAGAATCAGTCTTTTTGGTTCTGTGATATGGATATATATCAAGTGTGAATTTTAAAAGAAATAAAACAACGCAGCAACTGCTTGTCCTTCGAAGTTGTGTAGGGAGACACACATATAATTTTTGTGGTTTATCATTGTCGTGGATCATCATTATTTTTATACTTGGGGAAAACATTGTAACAATGAGTTACTCCTGGGATGGTTTCATCGCATTTGTGTTTTATTCTCATCATTCTCAAACTTAAGTCATCATAGACGCTGCTAAATTTCGAACTATGACTTAACTTTTACTTATCCCAAACACTTGATTTGATATATTAATTTGCTTTCTTATGGGGAAAATCAAGGTCGGAGCGCTAGCGGTAAAAACGTATATATACGTTTGGACAGTTAATGGGTTAAATTTTGTCGCTGGAGCCAACAATAAGAGCGACAACTATTATGATTGTGATACTACTACTATGATTGTGATGCTACTATTATGATTGTGATGCTACTACTATGATTGTGATGCTACTATTATGATTGTGATGCTACTACTATGATTGTGATGCTACTACTATGATTGTGATACTACTACTATGATTGTGATGCTACGATTATAATTGTGATGCGAATATATTTGTGATGCTGCAGTTATGATTGTGATGCTACAATTATGATTGTGATGCTATTATTATGATTGCAGTAGGTTCCACAATCATAACAGCAGCTACAATTGGTATTGAAATATTTGGCAGCGATTACTGTTATGATAACAGGGGCTTCTGTTATTACAACAGTAGTTACTGTTATGATAGCAGGGGCTTCTGTTATAACAACAGTAATTACTGTTATGATAGCAGGGGCTTCTGTTATAACAACAATGGCTATTATAATAACAGAGGCTTCTGTTATTACAACAGTAGTTACTGTTATGATAGCAGGGGCTTCTGTTATTACAACAGTAGTTACTGTTATGATAACAGGGGCTTCTGTTATAACAATAGTAGTTACAGTTATGATAACAGGGGCTTCTGTTATTACAACAGTAGTTACTGTTATGATAACAGGGGCTTCTGTTATAACAATAGTAGTTACAGTTATGATAACAGGGGCTTCTGTTATTACAATAGTAGTTACTGTTATGATAGCAGGGGCTTCTGTTATAACAACAGTGACTATTATAATAACAGAGGCTTCTGTTATAACAATAGTAGTTACTGTTATGATAGCAGGGGCATATGTTATAACAACAGTGGCTATTATAATAACAGTGGCTTCTGTTAAAACAATAGCAGTTACTGTTATGATAGCAGGAGCTTCTGTTATAACAATAGTAGTTACTGTTATGATAACAGGGGCTTCTGTTAAAACAATAGTAGTTACTGTTATGATAGCAGGGGCTTCTGTTATTACATTAGTAGTCACCGTTATGAAAGCAGGGGTTTCTGTTATAACAACAGTGGCTATTAAGATAACAGGGGCTTCTGTTATTACAACAGTAGTTACTGTTATGATAGCAGGGGCTTCTGTTATAACAACAGTAATTACTGTTATGATAGCAGGGGCTTCTGTTATAACAACAGTGGCTATTATAATAACAGAGGCTTCTGTTATTACAACAGTAGTTACTGTTATGATAGCAGGGGCTTCTGTTATTACAACAGTAGTTACTGTTATGATAACAGGGGCTTCTGTTATAACAATAGTAGTTACAGTTATGATAACAGGGGCTTCTGTTATTACAACAGTAGTTACTGTTATGATAACAGGGGCTTATGTTATAACAATAGTAGTTACAGTTATGATAACAGGGGCTTCTGTTATTACAATAGTAGTTACTGTTATGATAGCAGGGGCTTCTGTTATAACAACAGTGACTATTATAATAACAGAGGCTTCTGTTATAACAATAGTAGTTACTGTTATGATAGCAGGGGCATCTGTTATAACAACAGTGGCTATTATAATAACAGTGGCTTCTGTTAAAACAATAGCAGTTACTGTTATGATAGCAGGATCTTCTGTTATAACAATAGTAGTTACTGTTATGATAACAGGGGCTTCTGTTAAAACAATAGTAGTTACTGTTATGATAGCAGGGGCTTCTGTTATTACATTAGTAGTCACCGTTATGAAAGCAGGGGTTTCTGTTATAACAACAGTGGCTATTAAGATAACAGGGGCTTCTGTTATAACAACAGTGGCTATTATGATAACAGGGGCTTCTGTTATAACAATAGTAGTTACTGTTATGATAGCAGGGGCTTCTGTTATAACAATAGTAGTTACTGTTATGATAACAGTGGCTTCTGTTATAACAATAGTAGTAACTGTTTTGATAGCAGGAGCTTCTGTTATAACAATAGTAGTTACTGTTATGATAACAGGGGCTTCTGTTACAACAATAGTAGTTACTGTTATGATAGCAGGGGCTTCTGTTATAACAATTGTTGCTGGTGTTATGATAGCAGGGGCTTCTGTTATACTAACAATAGTTACTGCTATGATAACAGGGACTTCTGTTATACTAACAGTAGTTACTGTTATGATAGCAGGGGATTCTATAATACCAACAGTAGTTACTGTTATGATAGCAGTATTATAACAACAGTGATTACTGTTATGATAGCAGTGACTTCTTTAGTAACAGCAGTGGCTACTGTTGTAATAGCAGGGGCTTCTATTATAACAGCAGTGACTACTGTTGTGATAGCAGGGGCTTCTATTATAACAACAGTGGCTACTGATATTGAAACACTAGCTTCTGTTATAACAACAGGGCTTACTGTTATGATAGCAGGGGCTTCTATTATAACGACAGGGCTTAATGTTATGATAGCAGGGGCTTCTATTATAACGAAAGGGCTTACTATTATGATAGCAGGGGCTTCTGTTATAACAATAATATATAATATTATGATTGCAGGGATTACTATTATGACAGTGAGACACTGCAACTGCCTGTATGAGACACTGTAGTTGCACGTTTGAGACACTGTAGTTGCATGTAAGAGACACTGTAGCTGAATGTGTGAGACACTGTAGTTGCATGTAAGAGACACTGTAGTTGCATGTTTGAGACACTGTAGTTGCATGTAAGAGACACTGTAGCTGAATGTGTGAAACACTGTAGCTGCATGTAAGAGACACTGTAGTTGCATGTGTGAGACACTGTAGTTGCATGTAAGAGACACTGTAGTTGCATGTAAGAGACACTGTAGTTGCATGTAAGAGACACTGTAGTTGCATGTAAGATACACTGTAGTTGCATGTAAGAGACACTGTAGTTGCATGTAAGAGACACTGTAGTTGCATGTGTGAGACACTGTAGTTGCATGTGTGAGACACTGTAGTTGCATGTAAGAGACACTGTAGTTGCATGTAAGAGACACTGTAGTTGCATGTTTGAGACACTGTAGTTGCATGTGTGAGACACTGTAGTTGCATGTAAGAGACACTGTAGTTGCATGTAAGAGACACTGTAGTTGCATGTAAGAGACACTGTAGTTGCATGTAAGAGACACTGTAGTTGCATGTAAGAGACACTGTAGTTGCATGTAAGAGACACTGTAGTTGCATGTTTGAGACACTGTAGTTGCATGTAAGAGACACTGTAGTTGCATGTAAGAGACACTGTAGTTGCATGTAAGAGACGCTGTAGTTGCATGTGAGAGACACTGTAGTTGCATGTAAGAGACACTGTAGTTGCATGTGTGAGACACTGTAGTTGCATGTGTGAGACACTGTAGTTGCATGTAAGAGACACTGTAGTTGCATGTAAGAGACACTGTAGTTGCATGTGTGAGACACTGTAGTTGCATGTGTGAGACACTGTAGTTGCATGTAAGAGACACTGTAGTTGCATGTGTGAGACACTGTAGTTGCATGTGTGAGACACTGTAGTTGCATGTAAGAGACACTGTAGATGCATGTGTGAGACACTGTAGTTGCATGTAAGAGACACTGTATTTGCATGTGTGAGACACTGTAGTTGCATGTGTGAGACACTGTAGTTGCATGTTTGAGACACTGTAGATGCATGTTTGAGACACTGTAGTTGCATGTGTGAGACACTGTAGTTGCATGTGTGAGACACTGTAGTTGCATGTGTGAGACACTGTAGTTGCATGTGTGAGACACTGTAGTTGCATGTGTGAGACACTGTAGTTGCATGTGTGAGACACTGTAGTTGCATGTGTGAGACACTGTAGTTGCATGTAAGACTGTGTCACCAGTTGAATGTGACTGAGTCTTCAGTTCGATCCATCTCTCAATTAAATACTTTCGTAAGGTACTGAAGATATCCGTATGATAAGACTGAGAAAGTAACCACATAAGCTCTTTTGTCCTGATTAGTCTAACACATTTTCAGTCTTTACGAACTCCTTATCTATCTTATCTCTTTGCATTTTTGTAAGATATCAATTTGCTATTTAGTGTCTTCATAATTTAATAAAATAATTCCTTCGTCCATCCCTTCAGCAGTTTTCAAATCTTCATTTTCAATATTTATTTTTCTATTAGTCAATTTTGTCTTACCTGGTTTTCATTTTACAAATTTTCTCATTGTTTTTCCATCCATCCAATGGTTTCTTGCAAACAAATAATTGATTCTTTTTAATGATTTATCTAATAAAATATAACTTATTCTTTCCTCAAATAATCTTCCACGCCGTGGGATATATCCCCTTCATATATCAGTCTACATCTTCATTACAAATATACTCCGATGTCATTTTTCAAATTATGAAAACTGACGACTATTCTTGTATTAAGCAAGTCATTACTCATCAATTTGTACTCAGTTATTTGTAAATGTAATGGCCATACCTACTAAATTGGCCATTATTTGTTAGGTCTTTGTGAGCCCTGACGTATCTATTCTTAAAGGTGCGTGTAGATCCTCCTTATACTACTTCAGGTTCCAGGTGACTCCACTTCCTGAATACTCGTAGCAGGAAATATTTATTTCATGATATCATCCTCTTGGCTCTTTGTGTGTGTATAATTTTCAGATGTATCCTCGTTGACCTGTTTTTCCCTCTCTCGAACAGCCTGTCCCTATCTACCCTATCAGGTCCTCTCAGTATTTTGATTGTTATCATCATGTTGTCCCCCTTGTACTGTGATCAAGTTTAGTTAATCGGTCTTATCTCTAGGAAGAATCTCATTGGAAACCTTTGCAGCTTCTCCAGTTTCCTGAAATGCCTTATCAGGTGCTGCATACTCCTTGATACCTTTGACAAATATTGATATGCTGGGTATTAAGCTCATTCGTAAATCTTTCTCCATAAGTTTGTTTTACAGTCACTGTCCCCAGAGACTATGCTCATTTTTCGGTGTTCTTGCCCATTCCTCATTTTTCCTAACATTGCATTAGCTGCAATAGAATTGCAACAGCCACTTATCTAAAAAGTACGGCATATCTTGCAGTCCTTCCTTGACTTTGTCCTAATTAGGTTGTATTCATTTGCATAATTTTACATCATTTGCAGAGATACATCTGGCTCAATCTATTCTGATGTAATTTTCTTTTTATCTAGAAACGATACCAACGTGAGACGTTTTCTGGGACAATCACCCCATGTCACCTTCCCATAAAACAGAGTGTGATTTACGGCAGCGCATATATTGGCATCTCCTAAAGCTTCTGTCTCAAGTTCTTGTGAGTTAATGAGTGTTTGTTTATTTCTGTGTGTGTGTGTGTGTGTGTGTGTGTTCTCACCGAATTGTGGTTGCAGGGGTCGAGTGATAGCTCCTGGCCCCTCTTCTTCACGGGTCGCTTCTAGGTCCTCTCTCTCCCTGCACCATGAACTTTATCAAACCTCGTCTTAAAACTATGTATGGTTCCTAACTCCACTACGTCACTTTCCAGACCATTCCACTTGTTGACAACTCTATGACTGAAAAAATACTTCCTGACATTCTTTGACTCATCCAAGTCTTCAGCTTCCAATTGTAACCCCTTGTTTCTTTGTTCCATATCTGGAACATCCTATCTCTGTCCACCTTGTCAATTCCTTGCAGTATTTTATATGTCGTTATCATGTCTCCCCTAACCCTCCTGTCCTCCAGTGTCGTCAGGCAGATTTCCTTTAATTCTTCGCCCGGCACTAGTCTTGTTGCAAACCTTTGCATTTTTCTCTAATTTCTTGACATACTTGAGCAGGTGTGAGTTCCAAACTGGTGCGGCATACTCCAATATAGGCCTGATGTACATGGTGTACAGAGGCTTGAACGATTCCTTACTGAGGTATCGGAAGGCTATTCTTAGGTTTGCCAGGCGCCCATTTGCTGCAGCAGTTATTTGATTGATGTGCGCCTCAGAAAATGTGCCCGGTGTTATACTCACCCCAAGTTCCTTTTCCTAGAGTGAGGTTTGCATTCTCTCACCCCCTAGACTGTACTCCGTCTGCTGTCTTCTTTGCGCTTGCCCAATCTTCATGACTTTGCACTTGGTGGGGTTCAACTCCAGGAGCCAGTTGCTGGACCAGGAATGTAGCCTGTCTAGATCCCTTTGTAGTTCTGCCTGGTCCTCGTCCGACTGAATTCTTCCCATCAACTTCACATCATCTCTAAACAGGGACACTTCTGAGTCTATTCCTTCCGTCATGTCGTTCACATATAACAAAAACCGCACTGGTCCTAGGACTGACTCCTGTGGAACCCCGCTCGTCACCGGCGCCCACTCTGACACCTCGCCACGGACCATGACTCGCTGTTGTCTTCCTGACAGGTATTCCCTGATCCATTGTAGTGCCTTCCCTGTTATCCCTGCCTGGTCCTCCAGCTTACGTATTAATCTCTTGTGTGGAACTGTGTCAAAAGTCTACTTACAGTCCCGACACCCCTCTTTCTCTCTTGTCTTACTGCTGTCACCCTGTCATAGAACTCCAGTAGGTATGTGAGACATGATTCCCAGTCCTTGAAAACGTGCATGTTGTCATTGATAATCATATTTCTTTCTAGGTGCTCCACCACTCCTCTCCTGATAATCATCTCCATGACTTTGCATACTCTACATGTTAGTGACACTGGTCTATAGTTTAATGCTTCGTGTCTGTCTCCTTTTTTTTTAAAATTGTGACTACATTTGCTGTCTTCCATACCTCAGGTAGTCGCCTCTGCTCCCTCTCTCAGGACCCATGGACAGGTGTTATCCGGTCCCATCGCCTTTGAGTTATCTAGCTCGCTTAGCAGACTTTTCAATTCTTCGTCGATTGTATGTATTGTGTCCAACACTTGATGGTGTACCCCACCTCTCTGTCTTTCTGGAGTCACTTCTGTCTCCTCTGTGAACACTTCTTTGAATCTCATGTTGAGCGCCTCACAAACTTCTCGGTCGTTTCTTGTGATATCTTCTTCCTTCCTCAGCCTGATTACCTGGTCCTTGATTGTTGTTTTCCTCCTGATGTGGCTGTACAACAGCTTCGGGTGAGATTTGGCTTTCACTGCTATGTTATTTTTGTATTGTCGTTGGGCCTCCCTTATTACCTGTGCATATTCATTTTTGGCTCTACGACTGCTCTCCTTATTCTCCGGGGTCCTTTGCCTTCTATACTTCTTCCATTCCCTAGCACACTTGGTTTTGGCCTCTCTACACATTTGAGTGAAACAAGGGCTCATCCTGGCCTTCTCATTATTTATGTTACCCTTGGAACAAACCTCTCCTCAGCTTCCTTGCATATTGTTGTCACATATTCCATCATCTCATTTACTGACTTCCCTGCCAGTTCTGTGTCCCACTGACCCTCATGCAGGAAATTCTTCATACCTGTGTAGTCCCCTCTCTTGTAGTTTGGCTTCATTCGTCCTGCCCTTCCTGCTTCCTTCTCCACTTGTAACTCTGCTATGTATTCGAATGGCAAGGTGCTTGGTAAAACACCAGTAATATTCTGGATCATCTGTCGATTGGTAGAAACTATTTCACATTGGGTGGGGTTTCAAGATAGGCCCAGGCTCTCTCCCATGTCTTTAATTTTTCTGATATCCTCTAGGAGAGATTCTGTAGTGCCAGCTAGGGTACCATCATCCAAGAACCTGATATTGAACTCACTGGAGAGCGCTTCTGTGACTTCCTTGATGACCAGACAGAATAGAAAGGGGGTGAGAGGGTGCCCCTGTTGCACACCCTCAGACGAGTCAACTTCATGGTCCTAAAACAATAGTTTAGAAGTCACACTATAACACGATTATGTGAAGGGATAGAGGGAAGGGAAGTGTCTAGAAATTACTTGGAGAGCAGCATCCCTTCAGACTGAGTTAAAAGCGTTGGCAAAATCCAATTTGATCAAGGCTTTTTCATCGGACATGTTGTTGATGCATACTCTTGCTGCATGGGCCGCTTCTTCACAGCCTTGTTGAACAAAAAAAAAAAACGAGCTGAGTTGGTTTCAACATTGAGGCAGCATCTTGACTCACCATTCTTACTGCAGCCTTGGCAACTAGGCGCCGAAGGGTGTTGCCCACAGCAATGGGCCTGATTCCTCCATCCTTTTTCCGGAGGGCACACAGTGAGGCACCAAAGAAATGGGGTCTAATGGCCTCTGGGACACTGCCAGCCAGGCACACATTGGAAAATTTGGTGAGTTCAGACAGCAACCTCTCTGAAACATCACCAAGTACTGAATTGAGCATTTGTTTTAAGTGTTGTGGCCTTAAACCGGTGAAACCTCCTGCTGAGCTCTGTGGAAATGACTTAGCAGCTTTATACACATCAGCGTCCAGTAAGATTAAATGTTCTTCACCTGCTGCAATGTCAGGGAGGTCAATGTTGGTACTAGGAGCCCTGGGTGGATGTTTGTCCTTCAGGGCTTGTGCTGTAATGACGTCCTTAGGAACGATGGAATCCTCATTGGTTATAAGCCTCAGTGCTCTAATAGTATTACCCTCTTCTATTTTTTTGCTAATTAGGGCCCTGATTTTTGAGGCGTCAGGTGTCCTGTTGTTGGCATTTGCCCGGCGGGTGTTTGTCGCCCTTGAGGGGAGACGGACGAGGTTGTCATCTCTAGGGAATGCATTTATTGTCCTAATAACATATGTTGCTAGTGATTTGTCCCTCCTTGGTGGGACAGCCAAACAGGTATTGCCAAATAGCAATAGGTTGTGTAGGATCTGTTGTTTGCAGGAGCATCGTTGACTTTCTTCAAGAGGTCAGCAAATTTGCTAACAGCTTGAGGACGAGCTGTTCTGGGGATGTGTGTCAGCGTCCTGGTGGATGTTAATTTGATTTAAGATTTTAGGTCCTCTGTAGAGGTGAAGTCAGGGTAGCTGTCAGCTCTGTCTGCTGGGAGGGTCTGTTGGTTGTTCCCATTTGGAGCCCTCCTGGATGTTGAGGGATTGAGTGCACATTCCCTGTGGCACATCTGTCAGATGCCTCGTGGACGGATTCCACGACTTTGGCTCTGTTGCGGAGATTCCTGGAAACCCGGCACTTCTTGTGACATTGCTGACATCGTGGGGGTGGGAGGGCGCTAGCTGTGGGATAACGGGTGAAGGACCGCGTGGATGCATGGGGGATGAGGGTGGGGGGTTAGCAAGCGGTAGTTCGAGTAATTGGTGGGGCACTAAACGGCAACACCCTAGGTCAGGAAGTCAGTAGGCCTAGACCAGGATGTGGGGAGGGGTCCTGGGATGGGGGGCGAGGGGAGTGGTCCTATCTGTTCACTAAAGATGCACATCACTGACTAACTTTTGCTAATTGTTATACACTTATTATTCCATTTAGAAAAACCCTCGTCATTTGGCACACTAATCACCATGTTCTCACTGTTAGCCGAGGTGATCTGTTCAGCATCCAATGACGGAGTCCAGAGCGACCATTCCCCCCCCCAACCCCGGCCGAACACCTACTTGTGGTTGCAGGGGTCAAGTCATAGCTATTGGCCCCGCCTCTTCACTGGTCGCTACTAGGTCACTTTTCCTGCTCCATTAGCTTTATCATACCTCTTCTTGTCTTTGGGTCTATCTTCATATTATATATATATATATATATATATATATATATATATATATATATATATATATATATATATATATATATATATATATATATATATATGCTAGGAATTCGCAAGAGCAGGCGAAATATTCACAAACACTGATCTCCGTCGGCCAGAGATCAGTGTTTATATATATATATGTATATATATATATACGTATATATATTTTCTATAAACTTTATTTAAAGACAAAATACATTGACAAGAATACAATAGGGAGTAAAACAACATATATAACAACTCAGAGCTTCATCTCAAATACTTCATCCAGCTCCCCGGCAGTGGGCCGCGTGCCCAGAATGCTGCAGGCATTTTCCCTCTGAATCGCAACACTGAGTCTCTGAAAGAGGAAGCTGATCGTCCTGTGGGCCTTGGTTTCTATGATGAGTTTCTCACCCAGCTCTTTGAGAAACTTTAGAGCACACTTGCCCCACGCTCCAAGGGTCTCCGACCCTATTGGGATGAAGTTATAGCAAGGGGAAAGGCCTTCATATTTGCAGGCCTTCTGGGTCTCTCTGTGGCTGGCAGCTCCACTCCCTTCGGCTACGGAGTATGGCAAGAATATAGCAAATAATGTTGTAGCAGAAACAATCCCTGGAGGCAGCTCAGATGAAAAGTCACACACACATGAGCTGCCGAATTTCTGCAACAAACACACCCTAAGTCAGCAGATAGTGGAGCCAACGAGACTAGAAAACACACTAGATCTTATCTTCACAAATAATGAGGACCTGGTAAGAAACATAACAATATCAAAAACAACAAATTCTGATCACAATCTAATCGAAGTCCAGACGTACATGCACAGGAGTCCTGATCAGCAAAACGCATACAACTATGAGTGTACATTTACCAAATTGAACTTCAACAACAAGAACATCAACTGGGATCTGGTAAACTATGCCCTAAATGAAACATGTTTGGAAGATATCTTGAATTACATGGACCCTAACCAGTCCCTTTAAAAGATTAACCTCCTGGTAGCTGAAGTATGTTCAAGGCATATTCCTCTAAGAAAAAAGAAGAGAAGTAAACTGGAGAGAGAGAGATGCTCCCTCTACAGGAGAAGACGAAGAATCACTGAGCTCCTCAAGAATGCCAGACTATCTGATTCATTTAAGGAAGCACTAACCAAGGAAGTGGAAAATATTGAGCTAAAGTTAAAGGACTCACAGGAGAGTCAAGAGGAGTTAAAAGCGATTAGTGAAATTGAAAGAAATTCGAAATATTTCTTTTCATTTGCCAAAAATAAGGCAAAAACCACTTCTAGTATAGGGCCCCTGCTCAGACAAGACGGATCTTACACAGATGACAACAAACAAATGAGTGAGATACTGAAATCTCAATATGACTCTGTGTTCAGCGAGCCACTAATCAGTCTAAAGATAGACAACCCAAACAATTTTTTTCATGAATGAGCCTCAAAACCCTGCCAATATATGCCAAATTTCTGACATAACCCTAACTCCTCTAGACTTTGAGAAAGCCATCGACGACATGCCCATGCACTCAGCCCCAGGCCCAGACTCTTGGAACTCTGTGTTCATTAAGAACTGCAAGAAACCTCTCTCACGGGCCCTAAGTATGCTATGCAGAAGGAGCATAGACACAGGCGAGATTCCAGTCACTGAAAACAACGGATATACCCCCACTCCACAAAGGTGGCAGCAAAGCAGTAGCTAAGAACTATAGACCAATAGCTTTAACGTCCCATATCATAAAAATCTTTGAAAGAGTTCTAAGAAGCAGGATAGTAAACCACCTGGACTCCCAGAAATTGCACAACCCAGGGCAACATGGTTTCAGAGCAGGTCGCTCCTGCCTCTCGCAACTGCTAGACCACTATGATATTATCTTAGATGCACTGGAAAACAAACAGAATGCAGATGAAGTATACACAGATTTTGCAAAAGCCTTTGACAAATGCGATCATGGTGTAATAGCACACAAAATGCGTTCTAAAGGGATAACTGGAAAAGTAGGCAGATGGATCTTCAACTTTCTAACCAATCGAACACAAAGAGTAGTGGTAAACAGAGTTAAATCGGATGCTGCCATATTGAAGAGCTCTGTCTCACAAGACACAGTACTCACACCTATCCTGTTCCTCATTCTCATATCAGACATAGACAGGGATGTAAACTATAGCACTGTATCATTATTTGCAGATGCTACTAGGATCTGCATGAGAGTGTCATCCATTGAGGACACGGCAAATCTACAAGGAAGATATAAACCAAGTTTTCCAATGGGCAACAGAGAACAATATGATGTTCAATGAAGACAAATTCCAACTACTCCGTTTTGGAAAACTGGAGGAAATAATAGCTAGGACTGAGTATACTACAAACTCTAATCACACAATAAAGCGGAAAAAGTAATGTGAAGGACCTGGGAGTGCTAAAGTCCGAAGATCTCACTTACAAGGACCACAACAATGCCACTATCACATCTGCGAAGAAACTGATAGGATGGATAATGAGATCATCCAAGACAAGATATGCCAACTGCACATCAAGTAGTATTAGTACACACACAACCCGCACATATAAAAGGGAGGAGCTTACGACGACGTTTCGGCCCGACTTGGACCATTTACAAAGTCACACTAACACACAGAGACGGAGGAAGGGGTATTTATAGGCAGCCTATAAATACCCTTCCACCTGTTCTGTGTTAGTGTGACTTGTAAATGGTCCAATCGCAAGTCGTCAAGCTCCTCCCTATATGTGCAGTGTGTGTGTATTGTTCCAGTCACGGTATTGTGCCTTTTTGTTATTTAAGTAGTATTAGTGCAATTAACAAACTGCAGTTGGCCGAGGATCGAACCCATGTTACTTTAGCCCGCCTCGAAGGACTCCTGTGCTTTATTTATCGAATAATAGTGTTGTGAAATTCTCACTTCTAATGATTTTCCCGTCTGTCCCAAACAGGAGAGACTGCAACAATAATAATAATAGCTAGGACTGAGTATACTACAAACTCTAATCACACAATTGAGCGGAAAAGTAATGTGAAAGACCTGGGTGTGGTAATGTCCGAAGACCTCACATTCAAGGACCACAACAATGCCACTATCACATCTGCGAGGAAACTGATTGGATGGATAATGAGATCATTCAAGACTAGGGATGCTAAGCCAATGATGATCCATTTTAAATCACTTGTTCTCTCTAGGCTGGAATACTGCTGTACATTAACATCTCAATTCAAGGCAGATGAAATTGCAGATCTAGAGAATGTACAGAGAACCTTTACTGCACATATAAGTTCCATCAAACACCTTAACTACTGGGAATGCCTGGAAGCACTAGACTTATATTCACTGGAGAGCAGGCGAGAGAGATATATCATAATCTACACCTGGAATATTCTGGAGGGACTGGTCCCTAATATGCACACAGAAATCACGCCATACGAAAGCCATACGACTTGGCAGACGGTGCAATGTACCCCCAGTGAAGAGTAGGGGTGCCACTGGTACACTAAGAGAAAAAAACAGTAAGTGTTCGGGGCCCAAGACTGTTCAACAGCCTCTCACCAGTCATAAGGGGCATTACCAGTAGGCCTCTGGTTGTCTTCAAGAGGGAGCTGGACAGATACCTAAATTCAGTGCCAGATCAGCCGGGCTGTGGTTCGTACGTTGGACTATGTGCAGCCAGCAGTAACAGCCTCGTTGATCAGGCCCTGATCCACCGGGAGGCCTGGTCATTGACCGGGCCGCGGGGACGTCGATCCCCGGAATGCCCTTCAGGTAGACTCCAGGTAAGTAGGTGTCTACCATTGTGGCAGCACAGGTGTAGTCCCAAGCAATCTGCTTACCATGCTTCCAGGGTAGCATAGTGGCTCCATCAGGACGGTTTTGACTTCCATCAGACCTCTGCACTTGGGGTTCCCGTTGAGCTGGGCAACGGGCTGTGGCGAGGCTTCTCTTTATGATGTCGTTGACCTCCTCATGTCTAGCATACTTCCCTTCTGATGTGTGACACACGAGACCATGAAGTCCGAACTGATCAGCCATCGCCCTGCCGCAAATACACCTATGTTCGGTGAGTATGGGGGCGGCTAGGCAAAGAGCAACACCAATCCGAATGGCCTGTGGGTCGAGTCGAGTGCCCAGGGAGGAATTGGGAACAGCTAGAAGGAAATTTCCTGAGTGTGGTGCCTTCACCGCTATGAGACTAGCTTTGTCCTTTCCTGAAGCATTGGTTAGCACTGTGTTGGCAATTTTTTCCATGATCGGTTTTCCCCTGTGGGACTGTTTGTGCTCTTTGGGAGGAGCTGGTCTACTGGAGGAGTCTGCCAGGATGTCCCATCGCATGGCTGCTTCAATGAACCTGGGGTCTTGAGCTCCCACCACACCTCTCAAGCGTTCGGGGACAATCTTCTTGACTAATCCACAGGAGGCCAAACACGATGACAGAAATGCAGGTAAAGCTACCTGCATTGCTTTGCACACCCCTATACCTCCCAGTCGCACTGGGAGGGTTGCCTGCTCCCATTGCCGATCCTATAGTGACAGATTCATTGCCTTCTTAAAGGTTGATCTCAGGTGTGTGTCATACTGGTCAAGTGTTGGGTTGACAAAAGAGGGTGCACACCTCAAGAAGTAAGTGAGTCATGGCATAGTAAGACACCTTGTGAGGAGATACAGGGCATCATTAGCATCAAGATCACTTATTCTTTCCTCCATTCTCTTCAGATCATTCACTTTGTCCTTGAGGACTGTGTCGATGGCCTGGTGACCCAGCGGTGCTCCCAAGAGGGTACTGTTGGATGGAGTGGTAGTAGAGACTTCCGGGAGGACTGTTTGCACAGCATTGATTATTTCCTGGTTCGTTGTGATGATTTCACACTTGGAGGGATTGAGGATGAGACCTAAGGCTTCTCCCTGTGTCTTCACCCGTTGTAGGTCCTCTAACAGGGACTTCCCAGTACCCGCCAGAGTGCCATCATCCAGGTACAAGATGTTGAGCTCGCTGCGTAGGCTGGAAGTTAGTTCTCTTACTGCCAAGCAGAAGAGAAGTGGAGCAAGTGGATCACCCTGCTGAACACCCTCAGATGAGGGAATTTCATGTTCACCAAACAAAAGAGTTGAGGGTTTGCTTCAGCCATCTGAAATGAAGGGAAAAAGACTGGGGAACCGATCCCGAACAGCTGGCAAGACCACATCTTTTTACCATATTAAAGGCATTTCTAAGGCCAATTTTGACTACGGCCTTGTCTTCTTGCCATATAAGACAAGTGAAAATTTGTGTATGCAATAATTTCGCCAAAATTATTCTGAACATAACGAGAAAAAAATATATTTCATTGTGTTTGTTATTATTAAATTAATGTTAACGTATCTAAAATATATTTAGTTGGGTTAGGCTAAATTAAATTGCGCTTGTTGTAATAAGGTTAGGTAGGTTTTCAAAGTTTCTCTTGGTACAAAATTATAAATTCTTACATTAACATAAATGAAAAAAATATATCTTTAAACGTATAAGAATTTTTTTTAGAAAGGACTTAATTTTAGATGAGTTCTTGCTAATTGACCAGTTTTACCTAATCGGCACGACATATATATATATTGCTTCTATATCAGTGAAAGTGCAGTGTGCATGTTGGGAGTTGAGTAGTTAGTGGATGCGGTGTTGAGGAGATCCCTCCAGTGGAGGTGTGGGGGAGGTTTGTTTACCCTCTGTTTGGCCGGGGTGGGAAGGAGAGTGGTCGCCCCGGACTCGTCATTGGATGATGAACAGAACACCACCTTGGTTAACAGTGAGAACACGGCGATCAGTGTGCCAAATGGCGAGGTTGTTTCTAAGTATATCAATTAGCAAAAGTTAGCGATGTGCATCTTAAGTGAACATATAGGGCCACTCCCCTCACCCCCATACATGGTCTAGGCCTACTGACTTCCTGACCAAGAGTGTTGCCGTTTAGTGCCTCACGAATTACTCACACTCCCGCTCACTACTCTCCCACCCTCATCCCCCATGCATCCATGCTGTCCTTCACCCGTTACCCAACAGCTGGCGCCCTCCCACCCACACAATGTCACAAGAAGTGCTGGGTTCCCAGGAATCTCCACGATAGAGCCAACGCCTTGGAACCCGTCCACGAGGCATCTGCCAGGTGTGCCATAGGGAATGCGCACTCAATCCCTCTACTGGCAACATCCGTGCACACAATGGATGTCTAGGCTCCAGGAGGGCTCCAAATGGGAACAGCCAACAGACCCTCCCAGCAGACAGAGCTGACAGCCACCCTGACTTCACCTCTACAGAGGACCTAAAAGCTGCAATCAAATTAACATCCACCAGGACGCTGACACACATCCCCAAAGCAGCTCGCCATCAAGCTGCCAGCAAATTCGCTGACCTCTTGAAGAAAGTCAACGATGCTCCTGCAAACAACGGATCCTGGCACAACCTACTGCTTTTTGGCAATGCCTGTTTGGCTGTCCCACCAAGGAGGGACAAGTCACTAGCTACATCTGTTATCAGGGCAATAAATGCATTCCCTAGAGATGACAACCTTGTCCGTCTCCCCTCCAGGGCGTCAAACACCCGCCAGGCAAATGTCAACAACAGGACACCTGACGCCTCAAAAATCAGGGCCCAAATAAGCAGAAAAATAGAAGAGGTAATACTATCGGAGCACTGAGGCTTATAACCAGTGAGGATACCATCGCTCCTAAGGATATCATTACAGCACAAGCCCTGAAGGACAAACATCCACCCAGGGCTCCCAGTACCAACATTGGCCCCCTTGACATTGCAGCAGGTGCAGAACATTTAACCTTACGGGACGCCGATGTGTATAAAGCTGCTATGTCATTCCCACAGGGCTCAACAGGAGGTTTCACTGGTTTAAGGCCACAACACCTAAAACAAATGCTCAATCCAGGTCTTGGTGAGGCCTCTGAGAGATTGTTGTCTGAACTCACCAAATTTTCCAATGGGTGCCTGGCTGGTACTGTCCCAGAGGCCATTAGACCTTTTTTCTTTGGTGCCTCACTGTGTGTCCTCCGGAAAAAGGATGGAGGAATCAGACC
>WNWK01021038.1:0-34724 GCA_009830355.1 Cherax destructor | reverse complement strand
TCTCCCTTACATTTTAAATGTAAAACTTCAAACCCTGACAACCCTGCCCCCTTCCCCTTTCATTCTTCCCCTTCTTTTTTTTTCCCCTTGGGGGTTTTTTTCCTTTTTTTGCCTTTTTTTTGCCCTTCTTTTTTTATTCCCCTTTTTCCTTCCTTTCTTCCCCAAATGGGGGGCCACCTTGGTCCCCTTTTCCTGAATTGCTCTACTACTTCACTACCCCCTCTTTTTCCCCCTCTTTGTGCCCCCCTTTTGCCTGCCTATAAATACCCCTTCCACCTGTTCTGTGTGTTAGTGTGACTTTTAAATGGTCAAGTCCCCCAAAATTGTAAGCCCCTCTCTTTTTATATGTGCGGGTTGTGTTGATTTTTCCCTTGGGTATTGTGCCTTTTTTTAATTATCTGGTTGATGTGTTTTCCCCGGAGACGTGTTGGCATTATACTCCCCCAAGATTTTTTTTCCTTTGATGGGTTTGTAGCCTTTGTCCACCTAGCCTGTACTCTGTCAGCGGTCTTCTTTGCCCTTCTCCGATCCTCATGACTTTGCATTTGGTGGGGTTAAATTCGAGAAGCCAGTTGTTAGACCAGATGTTAAGCTTGTCCAGGTCTCTTTGAAGTCCTGCTTGGTCTTCATCCGATGTGATTCTCCTCATTAATTTCACATCATCTGCGAACAGAGACACTTCTGAGTCTATCTCGTCCATCGTGTCATTCACATATACCAAGAATAGCACTGGTCCTAGGACTGACCCCTGCAGTACACCACTCGTCACCGGCGCCCACTGTGATACCTCATCACGCACCATGACCCGTTGTTGCCTCCCTGTGAGCTATTCCCTGATCCATTCCAGTGCCCTTCCTGTTATACACGCTTGGTCTTCCAACTTCTTTACTAATCTCATATGAGGAACTGTGTCGAAGGCCTTCCTGCAGTCCAGGAAAATGCAGTCAACCCACCCTTCTCTCTCTTGCCTTACCTCTGTTACTTTATCATAGAACTACAGGAGGTTTGTTACACAGGATTTGCCTTCCCTGAATCCGTGCTGCCTGTCGTTGATTATCCTGTTCTGCTCCAGATGCTCCACCATTCTTTTCCTGATGATTTTATCTAAGACTTTGCACATTATACACGTAAATGACACTGGTCTATAGTTTAGTGCCTCTTTTCTGTCTCCTTTTTTAAAGATGGGGACTACGTTGGCCTTTTTCCATATCTCAGGTAGCTGCCCAGTTTCAAGGGATGTGTTGAATATTATGGTAAGTGGCACACTCAGAACCTCAGCTCCTTCCCGAAGGACCCACGGGGAGATATTGTCTGGACCCATCGCCTTTGAGGTATCAAGGTCACTAAGTAACTGCTTCACCTCCCCCTCAGTTGTGTGTATGCCCTCCAGCACTTGATACATCCCTTGTTGGTGATGCACCCCATCCTGTCTACCCTGCTGCCTTCCTGCCTCCACTGTGAATACTTCCTTAAACCTCGAGTTGAGCTCCTCACATACCTCTTGATCATTACTTGTGAGTTCCCCATCCTCTCTCCTCAGCCTTATCACCTGGTCCTTGACTGTTGTCTTCCTTCTGATGTGACTGTACATCAGTTTCGGGTCAGACTTGACTTTCGATTCAATGTCATTTTCGTACTGTTTCTGGGCCTCCCTCCATACCTGTGCATACTCGTTTCTAGCTCTTTGACTAATCTCTTTGTTTACTTGGGTTCTATGCCTTCTGTACCTTTTCCATTCACTGACAATCTGAGCCTTCGCCTCCCTGCACCTTTGGGTAAACCTGGGGCTCTTTCTGGTCTTCCCATTTAATATTTTTCCTTTGGGTATAAACCGTTGTGTGTGTGTGTGTGTGTGTGTGTGTACTCACCTTATTGTGGTTGCAGGGGTCGAGACTCAGCTCCTGGCCCCGCCTCTTTGCTGTCCACTACTGGGTCTCTGCTCTCCCTGCTCCATGAGCTTTATCATACCTTGTCTTAAAACTATGTATGGTTCCCGCCTCCACTATATCGTTCGCTAGACTATTCCACTTCCTAACTACTCTATGGTTGAAGAAGTGCTTCCTAACATCCCTTTGACTCATCTGAGTCTTCAGCTTCCAGTTGTGTCCCCTTGTCTCTGTGTTCCCTCTCTGGAACATCCTGTCACTATCTACCTTGTCAATTCCCTGCAGTATTTTGTATGTCGTTATCATGTCTCCTCTAACCCTTCTGTACTCCAGTGTTGTTAGTCCTATTTCCCTCAACCTTTCTTCATAGGGCAGTCCCCTAAGTTGTGGAACTAGCCTTGTCGCAAACCTTTGCACTTTCTCTAATTTCTTGACATACTTGACCAGGTGTGGGTTCCAGACTGGTGCTGCATACTCTAGTATGGGCCTGACGTACACAGTGTACAGTGTCTTGAACGATTCCTTATTAAGGTAACAGAACGCTAATCTTAGGTTTGCCAGTCGCCCATATGCTTCCGCGATTATCTGGTTGATGTGTGTTTCCGGAGAAGTGCTTGGCATTATACTCACCCCAAGGTCATTCTCCTTTGATGAGATTTGTAGCCTTTGTCCACCTAGCCTGTACTCTGTCAGCGGTCTTCTTTGCCATTCTCCGATCTTCATGACTTTGCATTTGGTGGGGTTAAATTCGAGAAGCCAGTTGCTAGACCAGATGTCACGCTTGTCCAGGTCTCATTGAAGTCCTGCTTGGTCTTCATTCGATGTGATTCTCCTCATTAATTTCACATCATCTGCGAACAGAGACACTTCTATGTCTATCCCGTCCATCATGTCATTCACTTATACCAAGAATAGCACTGGTCCTAGGACTGACCCCTGCGGTACACCACTCATCACAGGTGCCCACTGTGGTACCTCATCACGCACCATGACCCGTTGTTGCCTCCCTGTGAGATATTCCCTGATTCATTCCAGTGCCCTTCCTGTTATACACGCTTGGTCTTCCATTTTCTTTACTAATCTCATATAGGGAACTGTGTCGAAGGCCTTCCTGCAGTCCAGGAAAAGGCAGTCAACCCACCCTTCTCTCTCTTGCCTTACCTCTGTTACTTTATCATAGAACTCCAGGAGGTTTGTTACACAGGATTTGCCTTCCCTGAATCCGTGCTATCTGGCGTTGATTATCCTGTTCTGCTCCAGATGCTCCACCATTCTTTTCCTGATGATTTTTTCCAACTCTTTGCACACTATACACGTGAGTGACACCGGTCTATAGTTTAGTGCCTCCTTTCTGTCTCCTTTTTTAAAGATGGGGACTACGTTGGCCTTTTTCCGTATCTCAGGTAGCTGCCCAGTTTCAAGGGATGTGTTGAATATTATGGTAAGTGGCACACTTAGAACCTCAGCTCCTTTCCGAAAGACCCACGGGGAAATATTGTCCGGGCCCATTGCCTTTGAGGTATCAAGGTCACTGAGTAACTGCTTCACCTCCCTCTCAGTTGTGTGTATGCCCTCCAGCACTTGATACATCCTTTGTTGGTGATGAACCCCGTCCTGTCTACCCAGCTGCCTTCCTGCCTCCACTGTGAATACTTCCCTAAACCTTGAGTTGAGCTCCTCACATATCTCTTGATCATTACTTGTGAGTTCCCCATCTTCTCTCCTCAGCCTTATCACCTGGTCCTTGACTGTTGTCTTCCTTCTGATGTGACTGTACATCAGTTTTGGGTCAGACTTGACTTTCGATGCTATGTCATTTTCGTACTGTTTCTGGGCCTCCCTCCGTACCTGTGCATACTAGTTTCTAGCTCTTCGACTAATCTCCTTGTTTACCTGGGTTCTTTGCCTTCTGTACCTTTTCCATTCTCTGACACTCCGAGTCTTCGCCTCCCTGCACCTTTGGGTAAACCAGGGGCTCTTTCTGGTCTTCCCATTTAATCTTTTTCCTTTGGATATAAACTGTTTCTCTGCCTCCTTGCACTTTGTCGCTACGTATTCCATCATTTCATTTACTGACTGTCCTTCCATTTCCCTTTCCCACAGAACCTCCTTCAGGAAATTCCTCATACCCGTGTAATCCCCTCTTTTAAAGTCTGGTATGTCTCTTTCAGCACCGTTTTTCCTCTCCACCTGTAGCTCTACAATGTACTCAAAACTCAGCACCATATGGACGCTGGCTCCCAGGGGGCTCTCGTGTGTTATGTCCTCGATATCTGAGCTATTCAGTGTGAATACAAGGTCCAGCCTTGCTGGTTCGTCCTCTCCTCGATCTCTGGTCTTGTCCCTGACATGTTGGTGCATCAGGTTTTCCAATACCACGTCCATCATCTTGACTCTCCAAGTTTCCGGACCCCCACGTGGTTCTTTGTTCTCCCAGTCGATCTCCCTGTAGTTGAAGTCACCCATGACCAGTAACTTTGCTCTCTTCATGTGCGCTTTTCTTGCCACCTCCACCAGGGTGTCCACCATTGCTCTGTTGTTCCTGTTGTTCCTGCCCTCCTGCAGTTCTGTGGTGGGTTATATATCACTGCAATGACTATCTTGTGCTCCCCAGACTGGATGGTACCTACTATAAAGTCCCTTTCTCTACACACCTCCATTCCTTCCATTTCCTCGAATCTCCAATGGTTCCTTACGAGCAGTGCGACCCCTCCTCCCCATCTGCTCCTTCTATCTTTCCTCAGGATCTGATATCCCTGTGGGAAGATTGCATCTGTTATTGTCTCATTTAGTTTAGTTTCTGTGACTGCT
The DNA here is from genome assembly GCA_009830355.1 of Cherax destructor. NCBI lineage: Eukaryota > Metazoa > Arthropoda > Malacostraca > Decapoda > Parastacidae > Cherax > Cherax destructor. The sequence continues at coordinate 30,027 of WNWK01021038.1, read as the reverse complement.
ATGATGTCTTGGGACATTTCACCTATTCTTTCATTCCACTCTTCATTCTTATTCATGATTCCATCCGCATTTGTGTACAAAACCTTCAACCTCATTTCCAATACTGTGGCCCTGGGGGATCTTGGTGGGTTGGGGGGTTGTGGGCAGGGTTCCCATAGATGGTTGTTGCATGGGTGGGGGGTTGTATAGTTGGAGTGTGGGCCGATGGGGTGGGGTTTGTGATGGGGTGGGCTAGTTGTGATGGTGGGTTTTGGGTTGCTGGGTGGGGTATGTGATGGGGTGGGCTAGTTGTGATGGTGGGTTTTGGGTTTCTTGGGTGGGGGCAGGGGAAATGATGTGTGTGTGTGATGTTCAAATATATGGTTGCCGTTGGGTTGCTGTGAGTTGAGGCACTCCGTGATTGCTTCCGGTGGGTGTGTTTGTCCTTCTGCTTGGGCCTGGTGCCCTCTGTACCTCACTGTGTGTACTCACCTAATTGTAGTCACCTAATTGTGGTTGCAGGGGTCGAGACATAAGATAAAGATAATATAAGATTTCTTCGGATTTTTAACCCCGGAGGGTTAGCCACCCAGGATAACCCAAGAAAGTCAGTGCGTCATCGAGAACTGTCTGTCTTATTTCCATTGGGGTCCTTAATCTTGTCCCCCAGGATGCGACCCACACCAGTCGACTAACAACCCAGGTACCTATTTGCTGCTAGGTGAACATGACAACAGGTGTAAGGAAACACGTCGAAATGTTTCCACCCGCCGGGAATCGAACCCGGGCCCTCCGTGTGTGAAGCGAGAGCTCAAGCCACCAGACCACCGGGCCACCCTGGCCCCGCCTCTTCGCTGTCCGCTACTGGGTCTCTGCTCTCCCTGCTCCATGAGCTCTATCATACCTCGTCTTAAAACTATGTATGGTTCCTGCCTCCACTATATCTTTCTCTAGACTATTCCACTTCCTGACTACTCTGTGGCTGAAGAAATGCTTCCTAACATCCCTTTGACTCATCTGAGTCTTCAGCTTCCAGTTGTGTCCCCTTGTTTCTGTGTTCCCTCCTGTGTTCCCTCCCTGTCTACCTTGTCGATTCCCGCAGTATTTTGTATGTCGTTATCATGTCTCCTCTGACCCTTCTTTCCTCCAGTGTTGTTAGTCCTATTTCCCTCAACCTTTCTTCATAGGACAGACCCCTGAGTTGTGGAACTAGCCTTGTCGCAAACCTTTGCACTTTCTCTAGTTTCTTTACGTGCTTGACCAGGTGTGGGTTCCAGATTGGTGCTGCATATTCTAGTATGGGCCTGACGTACACGGTGTACAGTGTCTTGAACGATTCCTTGTTTAGGTAACGGAACGCTAATCTTAGGTTTGCCAGTCGCCCATATTGCCGCAGTTATCTGGTTGATGTGTGCCTCCGGAGACGCTTGGCGTTATACTCACCCCAAGGTCTTTCTCCTTTGCCGAGGTTTGTAGCCCTTGTCCACCTAGCCTGTACTCTGTCAGCGGTCTTCTTTGTCCTTCTCCGATCTTCATGACTTTGCATTTGGTGGGATTGAATTCGAGAAGCCAGTTGCTAGACCAGATGTCAAGCTTGTCCAGGTCTGTTTGAAGTCCTGCTTGGTCCTCTTCCGATGTGATTCTCCTCATTAATTTCACATCATCTGCGAACAGAGACACTTCTGAGTCTATCCCATCCGTCATGTCGTTTACATATACCAAGAATAACACTGGTCCTAGGACTGACCCCTGCGGTACGCCGCTCGTCACAGGCGCCCACTGTGATACCTCATCACGCACCATGACCCGTTGTTGCCTCCCTGTGAGGTATTCCCTGATCCATTCCAGTGCCCTTCCTGTTATACATGCTTGTTCTTCCAACTTCTTTACTAATCTCATGTGAGGAACTGTGTCGAAGGCCTTCCTGCAGTCCAGGAAAATGCAATCAACCCACCCTTCTCTCTCTTGCCTTACCTCTGTTACTTTATCATAGAACTCTAGGAGGTTTGTTAAACAGGATTTGCCTTCCCGGAATCCGTGCTGTCTGGTGTTTATTATCCTGTTCAGCTCGAGGTGCTCCACCATTCTTTTCCTGATGATTTTCTCCAGGAATTTGCACACTATACATGTAAGTGACACCGGTCTATAGTTTAGTGCCTCTTTTCTGTCCCCTTTTTTAAAGATGGGGACTACATTGGCCTTCTTCCATACCTCAGGTATCTGCCCCATTTTCAAGGGATGTGTTGAATATTATGGTAAGTGGCACACTCAGTACCTCAGCTCCTTCCCGAAGAACCCACGGGGAGATATTGTCCGGACCCATCGCCTTTGAGGTATCAAGGTCACTGAGTAACTGCTTCACCTCCTCCTCAGTTGTGTGTATGCTCTCTAGCACTTGATACATCCCTTGTTGGTGACGCACCCCATCCTGTCTACCCAGCTGCCTTCCTTCCTCCACTGTGAATACTTCCTTAAACCTCAAGTTGAGCTCCTCACATACCTCTTGATCATTACTTGTGAGTTCCCCATCTTCTCTCCTCAGCCTTATCACCTGGTCTTTAACTGTTGTTTTCCTTCTGATGTGACTGTGTGTGTGTGTGTGTGAGTATGTGTGTGTACTCACATATTTGTGGTTGCAGGGTCGAGTCATAGCTCCTGGCCCCGCCTCTTCACTGATTGCTACTAGGTCCTCTCTATCCCTGCTCCATGAGCTTTATCAAACCTCGTCTTTAAACTATGTATGGTTCCTGCCTCCACTATGTCGCTTTCTAGGCTATTCCACTTCCTGACAACTCTATGACTGAAGAAATACTTCCTAACATCCCTTTGACTCATAGGAGTCTTCAACTTCCAATTGTGACCCCTTGTTTCTGTGTCCCCTCTCTGGAACATCTTGTCTCTGTCCACCTTATCTATTCCTCGCAGTATTTTATATGTCGCTATCATGTCTCCCGTAACCAGCCTGTCCTCTAGTGTCATCAGGCCGATTTCCCTTAACCTTTCTTCGTAGGACAATCTCCTTAGCTCTGGGCCTAGTCTTGTTGCAAACCTTTGTACTTTCCCTAATTTCTTGACGTGTTTGACCAGGTGTGGGTTCCAAACTGGTGCTGCATACTCCAGTATGGGCCTGACGTATATGGTGTACAGTGTCTTGAATGATTCCTTAGTGAGATATTGGAATGCTATTCTTAGGTTTGCCAGCCGCCCGTATGCTGCAGCAGTTATCTGATTGATGTGTGCCTCAGGAGATGTGATCGGTATTATACTCACCCCAAGATCTTTTTCCTTGAGTGAGGTTTGCAGTCTTTGGCCACCTAGATTATACTCTGTCTGCGGTCTTCTTTGCCCTTCCCCGATCTTCATGACTTTACATTTGGCAGGGTTAAATTCAAGGAGCCAGTTACTGGACCAGGCTTGTAGCCTGTCCAAGTCTCTTTGTAGTCCTGCTTGATCTTCGACGGATTTAATTCTTCTCATTAACTTCACATCATCTACAAACAGGGACACTTCTGAGTCTATCCCTTCCGTTATGTCATTCACATAAACCAAAAACAGTACAGGTCCTAGGACTGACCCTTGTGGAACCCGACTCGTCACAGGTGCCCACTCTGACACCTCGTCACGTACTATGACTCGTTGTTGCCTCCCTGTCAGATATTCTCTGATTCATTGCACTGCCTTTCCTGTTACGTGTGCCTGATCCTCTAGCTTTTGCATTAACCTCTTGTGAGGAACTGTGTCGAACGCCGTCTTACAGTCCAAAAAAATGCAGTCTATCCACCCCTCTCTCTCGTGTCTTACTTCTGTTACCTTGTCATAAAACTCCAGTAGGTTTGTGACACAGGATTTTCCTTCCCTGAAACCGTGCTGGTTCTCGTTTATAAGCTTGTGTCTTTCTAGGTGCTCCACCACTCTCCTTCTGATGATCTTCTCCATGACTTTGCATACTATACACGTCAGTGACACAGGTCTGTAGTTTAATACCTCGTGTCTGTCTCCTTTCTTAAAAATTGGGACTACATTTGCCATCTTCCACGCCTCAGGTAGTTGCCCAGTTTCAATGGATGTGTTGAAGATTTGTGTTAGTGGCACACACAACATCTCTGCTCCCTCTCTAAGCACGGAGAAATGTTGTCCGGTCCCACCGCTTTTGAGGTATCGAGTTCACATAGCAGCTTCTTCACCTCCTCCTCGGTTGTGTGTATTTCATCCAGCACTTGTTGGTATACCTCCCTATTCTGAATTTCTGGAGTCCTTCCTGTCTCCTGTGTAAATACTTCTTTAAATCTCATGTTGAGTTCCTCACATACCTCTTGGTCGTTTCTTGTGAACTCCCCACCTTCCTTCCTAAGCCTGATTACCTGGTCCTTGACTGTTGTTTTCCTCCTGATGTGGCTATACAACAGCTTCGGGTCAGACTTGACTTTTGATGCTATATCATTTTCATATTGTCGCTGAGCCTCCCTTCTTACCTGTGCATATTAGTTTCTGGCTCTTCGGCTAATCTCTTTATTTTCCTGGGTCCTTTGTCTTCTGTACTTTTTCCATTCTCTATTACACTTAGTTTTTGCCTCCCTACACCTCTGGGTGAACCAAGGACTCGTTCTGGTCATCCCATTACTTCTGTTTCCCTTGGGGACAAACCTCTCCTCTGCCTCTTTGCATTTGGTTGTCACATATTCCATCATTTCTTTTACTGGTTTTCCTGCCAATTCTTTCTCCCACTGAACGTCTTGTAGGAAGTTCCTCATGCCTGTGTAGTCCCCCCTTTTGTAGTTTCGTTTCTCCCTTCCTATTCCTGCTCCCCTCTCCACTTGTAGATCAACTATATAATCAAAACACAGAACCAAATGATCACTAGATCCAAGAGGCCTTTCATACGTTATCTCCTCGATGTCCGAACTACTCAAGGTGAATACTAGGTCCAGTCTTGCTGGATCATCCCCACCTCTCTCTCTGGTAGTGTCTCTAACATGTTGATGCATGATGTTTTCCAGTACCACATCCATCATCTTGGCTCTCCATGATTCAGGACCCCCGTGGGGCTCCAGGTTTTCCCAATCAATCTCTTTGTGATTGAAATCACCCATAACTAGTAACTTTGCTCTCTCCATGTGGGCTCTTCTGGCTACCTCGGCTAGTGTGTCTACCATTGCTCTGTTGCTCTCGTCGTATTCTTCTCTTGGCCTCCTGCAGTTCTGTGGCGGGTTGTACATTACAGCAATTACCACCTTATGGCCCTCAGACTGAATTGTTCCTACTATGTAGTTTCTTTCGCCCATTCTATCCATTCCTTCCACTTCCTCAAATCTCACCTGTTCTTAATGAGCAGTGCAACTCCTCCCCTCTGCTCCCTCTATCTTTCCTGAGGATTTGATATCCGGGTGGAAAGATTGCATCTGTTATCATCCTGGTGAGTTTCGTTTCTGTGTGTGTGTGTGTGTGTGTACTCACCTAGTTGTACTCACCTAGTTGTGGTTGCAGGGGTCGAGACATAGCTCCTGGCCCTGCTTCTTCACTGGCCGCTACTGGGTCACTCTCCCTGCGCCATGAGCTTTATCATACCTCTTCTTAAAGCTGTGTATGGAACCTGCCTCCACTACATCGCTTCCCAAGCTATTCCACTTCCCGACTACTCTGTGACTGAAGAAATACTTCCTAACATCCCTGTGATTCATCTGAGTCTTCAACTTCCAACTGTGTCCCCTTGTTGCTGTGTCCCATCTTTGGAACATTCTGTCTCTGTCAACCTTGTCAATTCCTCTCAGTATTTTATATGTCGTTATCATGTCCCCCCTATCTCTCCTGTCCTCCAGTGTCGTCAGGTCGATTTCCCTTAACCTCTCCTCGTAGGACATACCCCTTAGCTCCGGGACTAGTCTTGTTGCAAACCTTTGCACTTTCTCTAGTTTCTTTACGTGCTTGGATAAATGTGGGTTCCAAACTGGTGCTGCATACTCCAGTATGGGCCTAACGTACACAGTGTACAGGGTCCTGAACGATTCTTTATTAAGATGTCGGAATGCTGTTCTTAGGTTTGCTAGGCGCCCGTATGCTGCAGCAGTTATTTGGTTGATGTGCGCCTCAGGAGATGTGCCTGTTGTTATACTCACCCCAAGATCTTTTCCTTGATTGAAGTTTGTAGTCTCTGGCCCCTAGACTGTACTCCGTCTGCGGTCTTCTTTGCCATTCCCAATCTTCATGACTTTGCACTTGGTTGGGTTGAACTCCAGGAGCCAATTGCTGGACCAGGCTTGCAGCCTATCCAGATCCCTTTGTAGTTCTGCCTGGTCCTCTTCCGATTGAATTCTTCTCATCAACTTCACATCATCTGCAAACAGGGACACTTCGAGTCTATTCCTTCCGTCATGTCGTTCACAAACACCAGAAACAGCACCGGTCCTAGGACTGACCCCTGTGGAACCCCACTCGTCACCGGCGCCCACTCTGACACCTCGCCACGGACCATGACTCGCTGCTGTCTTCCTGACAGGTATTCCCTGATCCATTGTAGTGCCTTCCCTGTTATCCCTGCCTGGTCCTCCAGCTTCTGCACTAATCTTCTTGTGTGGGACTGTGTCAAACGCCTTCTTACAGTCCAAGAATATGCAATCTACCCACCCTCTCTCTCTTGTCTTACTGCTGTCACCCTGTCATAGAACTCCAGTAGGTTTGTGACACAGGATTTCCCGTCCCTGAAACCGTGTTGGCCGTCGTTGATAAGCTCATTCCTTTCTAGGTGCTCCACCACTCTTCTCCTGATAATCTTCTCCATGACCTTGCATACTATACATGTCAGTGACACTGGTCTGTAGTTTAGTGCTACGTTTCTGTCTCCTTTTTAAAAATTGGAACTACATTTGCTGTCTTCCATACCTCTGGTAGTTGCCCTGTTTCAATAGACGTGTTGAAGATTGTTGTTAGGGGTACACATAGCTCCTCTGCTCCCTCTCTCAGGACCCATGGAGAAATGTTGTCCGGCCCCATCGCCTTTGAGGTATCTAGCTCGCTTAGTAGCCTCTTCACTTCCTCCTCAGTTGTGTGTATCGTGTCCAGCACCTGATGGTGTACCCTACCTCTCCTCCTTTCTGGAGGCCCTTCTATTTCCTCTGTGAACACCTCTTTGTGTGTGTGTGTGTGTGTGTGTGTGTGTGTGTGTGTGTGTATGTGTATATGTGTGTGTGTGTGTGGAACTATATGTGTTAGTTACCATTTTGTCCTAGGCACATGTCGATTAGACACTAGGTGTAGAAACTTGTTTTGGGACTGCCTCCTTGTAAGCTGCACTTAGAGCAAGCACTGTTGACACCGACACTCTGAGACACTTCTCTCAGACTTACAAGTGGCTATGGGACAAATTTCTAGCTAATTGCAGTAAGGGGAATCCCACACTGCCTACACAATACTAAAAGGGAGGATTTTACTTACTTGAAGCAGTGGGTATGTATGTCCTGTACTTCCTTATCTATAACCCCCTCCTAACACCATGTGCAGTGGAGAACCTTAATCTGCAAATGAAGTGGTAATTAGTGTCCTGCCTGCACCTCAGAGTTCCATGGATTCAAAGGATACCCCTTAAGCAATATATGCAGTAAGTAACACTAGCTTCTAGACTAATACTTAAGGGGGATTGCCCACAATTATTACCTTATAGTGGGCCTTCGCTCGCTTATAACCCACAGCTCAAATAACCCCACCTTACTCCGAATATCGCCGGCCAGCTATACTAAGAGAAATGCAGAGTATATTATCTTACTGCGGGGGCCTGGGCCAGAGACGAATCCACAGTACGTCGGGAAGCCTCTGTGATTCTTGGTTCCCAGGCAAGTATTTTGAAGACACGTGGGGGACCGAGCTCTTTTGCTCTTAGTACCCTGTTATCACCACGGTGTCCAAGTCAAGAAGGAGGACTAGCGCTCTCTCCCGCTTAGATTCAAGTGTGGAGCTGCTAGTTCTCGTTAGCTAACATAATCTAATGTTCCTATTTAAGGCTTATAACTACCTATATTAGGGCGCTAGAGCTACAGTATTAATATCTAACGTTGCCTCAATAATCCTACTATTAGTTTCTAACTGTACAAACTTGCCTAGGTGTTCCTACGTGAATAAATCTATCACTTAAAATGTACATAATAGTTACCTCTGTCAACTCGAATGTGTGTATGTTTTGGTTGGGTGTGTGGGTTCCTGAACTCCGAGGGTCGATCTGTGGTATGTTTAAGGCTCCTAATGGCTCATTTACCCTGTGGAACTCGAGTGACTCGAAAAGTTTCCACACTAGGCCTGTTGCATGTATGTGTGAGTGTGTGTGTGTGTAAGGAAACACTTCGAAATGTTTCCGCCCCACCGGGAATAGAACCCGGTGTGTATGTATGTATGTGTGTATGTGGGGTCTGCGAGTAACATGTAGTCTACAGTGCTCCTCTACCTGGCCTGACCTCACACACCTGATCTACCAGTTAATGTATTCTATGATTCAACTGTCTAGTTTTTTAGTTTGATATCTTTATTATGCACCCCATACCCATCCTGTGGGCGGTAGTCAAAAGATTACAGAGGTACATAATGGGTCCAGGGACTGGACCCCAAAGTTATGATAGCTGAGCAAGTTACAAAGGTAATGAACTAACAAGCTACAAAGGTAATGAACTCACAAGTTACAAAGGTAATGAAACATGTAAGTAAATTTACTTACTTACGTTTATACATGGTTACAATCATGAACAAATTATAACGCAATGAACACTTCACTAGTCACCTATGAGTAAGCTTCCTAAATGAAAATCATAAAATTTTGCTTACTTTTCCCATAAATTTCAATTGCAGTAGAAAGTCTATTTAAAAGTGTGATAATCTAAGTACGTATTTTAGCTAAAAAATGAGTCACAACTGTAATGAGTTCTTGGTGCAAATTGTAATGTTGGGTCACACATACACACTTACATATACACATACACACACACATACACATACACACACATATATACATACACACACACGCACACACAACAGGCCCAGCCTTCAATCGACATGTGCACAGGACAAAAAGGCAATCAACATGCGCGCGCACACACACACACGGGCTCCAGGAGAGCGAATTAAGGACACACAATGAAAGACAGCAGGAGGAAAGACAGGAGATTGAGAACGTCATTAGAGAAATAGGCGAAGAGGACATATCTGAGATAGTAAATTTTCAGAGAATAGGGGGGTACGTGAAGGGGAGAAAACAGCCAGTCAAGCTGATCTTCAAGACAGAAACAGTGCGAAACAGGGTCCTGCAAGAGAAACCACGGCTGAAGGAATCGTCAGCATACAGAAGGGTGTTCCTAGACCGGGACAGAACAAAAACAGAAAGACAGCAGCTGAGGGAGTGGAGGCAAAATCGAAAGGAGCTGGGAAGAGAGAGACAGACAGAATCAGCAGAAACCAACCAGAACAGGGAAGAGCAACAGGAGCGAGCACACACAAACCCATCCCCAGAACCCCAAAACCAAACACCCTATCCCAACACAGACCACACTTACATCCCCCACCCCTCACTATGCAGTAGAATCCCCCAGCACACAGCCAGGGCTCCCACCCCCACAGACCCCCCGAAACACAGTGTTGGAGAGGAAACTGAATGTATGGTACATGAACGCAGATGGAATAACGAATAAGTGGGAGGAGTGGCATGAAAGAATCAAAGAGGCATTACCGGACATCATAGCCCTCACTGAAACAAAGCTCACAGGGATGATAACAAATGCCATCTTTCCAACGGGATACCAGATCCTGAGGAAAGACAGAGGGAACAGAAAGGGTGGAGGAGTGGCACTGCTGATCAAAAACAGATGGGATTTTGATGAGCTGGAGAGAGGGGACAGAGGAGAAGCAGGAGATTGTATAATAGGAACACTTCAGTCCGGAGGTCCAAAGGTGATAATTGCAGTGATGTATAACCCACCACAGAACAGCAGGAGACCAAGGCAAGAGTATGATGAGAGTAATAGAGCGATGGTTGACACACTGGCCGAATTGGCCAGAAGGGCTCATGCGAGCAGGGCGAAGCTACTGATCATGGGTGACTTCAAATATAAGGAAATCGATTGGGAGAACTTAGAACCACATGGGGGCCAAGAAACATGGAGGGCTAAAATGATGGAGGTGGTACTGGAAAATCTCATGTACCAACATGTAAGGGACAATACCAGAGAGAGAGGGGAGGATGAACCAGCGAGACTGGACCTAGTATTCACCCTGAGTAGCGCAGACATTGAGGACATCACACATGAAAGCCACCTTGGGGCCAGTGATCATATGGTTCTAAGCTTCGACTACATAGTAGAGTTACAAGTGGAGGGGAAGCAGGAAGGGCTGCACAAATGAAGCCAAACTACAAGAAAGGTGACTACGTGGGCATGAAGAATTTCCTGCACGGAGTTCAGTGGGACAGAGAGCTGGCAGGGAAGTCGGTAAACGAGATGATGGAATATATGACAACAATTTGCACGGAAGCTGAGGGGAGGTTTATACCCAAGGGTAACAGGAAAAGCGAAAAAGCCAGGATGAGCCCATGGTTCACCCAAAGGTGCAGGAAGCCAAAACCAAGTGTGCCAGGGAATGGAAGAAGTATAGAAGGCAAAGGACCCAGGAGAATAAGGAGAGCAGTCGTAGAGCCAGAAATGAATATGCACAGGTAAGAGGGAAGCCCAAAGACAATACAAAAATGACATAGCAGCGAAAGCAAAATCTGACCCAAAGCTGTTGTACAGCCACATTAGGAGGAGAACAACAGTCAAGGACCAGGTGATCAGGCTGAGGAAGGAAGGAGGGAGGTCACAAGAAATGACCACGAAGTGTGTGAGGAGATCAACATGAGATTCAAAGAGGTGTTCACAGAGGAAATAGAAGGGCCTCCAGAAAGGAGGAGAGGTAGGGTACACCATCAGGTGCTGGACACGATACACACAACTGAGGAGGAAGTGAAGAGGCTACTAAGCGAGCTAGATACCTCAAAGGCGATGGGGCCGGACAACATTTCTCCATGGGTCCTGAGAGAGGGAGCAGAGGAGCTATGTGTACCCTAACAACAATCTTCAACACGTCTATCGAAACAGGGCAACTACCAGAGGTATGGAAGACAGCAAATGTAGTTCCAATTTTTAAAAAAGGAGACAGAAACGTAGCATTAAACTACAGACCAGTGTCACTGACATGTATAGTATGCAAGGTCATGGAGAAGATTATCAGGAGAAGAGTGGTGGAGCACCTAGAAAGGAATGAGCTTATCAACGATGGCCAACACGGTTTCAGGGACGGAAATCCTGTGTCACAAACCTACTGGAGTTCTATGACAGGGTGACAGCAGTAAGACAAGAGAGAGAGGGTGGGTAGATTGCATATTCTTGGACTGTAAGAAGGCGTTTGACACAGTCCCACACAAGAGATTAGTGCAGAAGCTGGAGGACCAGGCAGGGATAACAGGGAAGGCACTACAATGGATCAGGGAATACCTGTCAGGAAGACAGCAGCGAGTCATGGTCCGTGGCGAGGTGTCAGAGTGGGCGCCGGTGACGAGTGGGGTTCCACAGGGGTCAGTCCTAGGACCGGTACTGTTTCTGGTGTTTGTGAACGACATGACGGAAGGAATAGACTCCGAAGTGTCCCTGTTTGATGATGTGAAGTTGATGAGAAGAATTCAATCGGAAGAGGACCAGGCAGAACTACAAAGGGATCTGGACAGGCTGCAAGCCTGGTCCAGCAATTGGCTCCTGGAGTTCAACCCAACCAAGTGCAAAGTCATGAAGATTGGGGAAGGGCAAAGAGACCACAGACGGGGTACAGTCTAGGGGGCCAGAGACTACAAACTTCAATCAAGGAAAAAGATCTTGGGGTGAGTATAACACCAGGCACATCTCCTGAGGCGCACATCAACCAAATAACTGCTGCAGCATACGGGCGCCTAGCAAACCTAAGAACAGCATTCCGACATCTTAATAAAGAATCGTTCAGGACCCTGTACACTGTGTATGTTAGGCCCATACTGGAGTATGCAGCACTAGTTTGGAACCCACATTTATCCAAGCACGTAAAGAAGCTAGAGAAAGTGCAAAGGTTTGCAACAAGACTAGTCCCGGAGCTAAGGGGTATGTCCTACGAGGAGAGGTTAAGGGAAATCGACCTGACGACACTGGAGAACAGGAGAGATAGGGGGGACATGATAACGACATATAAAATACTGAGAGGAATTGACAAGGTTGACAGAGACAGAATGTTCCAGAGATGGGACACAGCAACAAGGGGACACAGTTGGAAGATGAATCACAGGGATGTTAGGAAATATTTCTTCAGTCACAGAGTAGTCGGGAAGTGGAATAGCTTGGGAAGCGATGTAGTGGAGGCAGGTTCCATACACAGCTTTAAGAAGAGGTATGATAAAGCTCATGGCGCAGGGAGAGTGACCCAGTAGCGGCCAGTGAAGAGGCGGGGCCAGGAGCTATGTCTCAACCCCTGCAACCACAACTAGGTGAGTACAACTAGGTGAGTACACACACACATGGCAATGCTTTATTTACAGGGAGCAAAGTCAGGGTATTTTCCCAGAATGGTCTGTAATATACCACTGTGGATAAAATACTTTGACATATCTTGAACATTTCTGAGTGAGTTGTCTCTGAATTCATTAATTTTGTCGCACTCCAGTACATAATGACGCAGGGTGTGACAATAATTACACTGACAAAGTTTACATTTTGTTTGGTCTACATCTGGTGGTGGTGATTTAACCTGCCAAAGATACTTGTAACCCAGCCGGAGGCGGGCGGTGGTGACATCCAAGAGTCTGCTTATTTTGTTGGATGCACCATAGACATGTGGCTCCTCCTGCATGATAGAATGATGATAGATGGACTGACTGGTGTCAATCTCCCAGAGTCTTAAGTCAATAAAATTCAGTTCTAGTTCTTTTCGTATTATTGTTCTCAAACTGCTAACTGACAAGCCAAGATTGTAATCTACCCCCTCTTTGAAAGAATAAAACTTAGCCAATTTATCAGTTCTATCATGCATCTGAAGACCAATGTGAGATGGAATCCACAGCATGTGCACTCTGACTCTACTATCCAGAATCCTACCATACCTGTGTCTGGCTTCTGACACAAGCATGCTACAAGTTATACTTGATGAGTTGAGAGCATTTATGGATGACAGAGAATCAGTTACAATTAGAGAGTCAACCTTAGATACATGGACGCATTTGAGTGCAAGGAGTATGGCAAACAGTTCTGTCTGAAGGGTAGAGGCCCAGTTATTGATGCGTGCTCCAATTTCTTTAAGAGAGCCATCACTCTGTATGACAACAGCAGCACTACCAACTGCACCAGTGGATTGGTGAACTGAACCATCAACGTAAATAATTTGTGAGAGAGTGTGCTGTTTGGCTAAATTCTGCTCGCCCTTTTCTACTAGAAATTACCAATTGCTATTTGTTACCGAGTACTTGATATCCTACTCCTTATCTTACTATGAGAGTTGACCGTTCACAAACAGCTTAGCGGTTAGGTAATTGGAACTTACTCCCGACACCCCGAAAACCACGCATAGGTGAATACTTGCGATGCGATGCAGCTTGTCCAGCGTGTAGTATCCTGTAGATTGTCCAACTCGATGTGATGTTCTGGTGTATATCCACTTTCGTTTCGTGTCGATATATAATATAACCTATTCACTGTATTTCTTTCACTTGTCACATATTTATTTCACTTTATTATCTTGGGTGACACACGTGGCAACGTCGCCTTGAGCACACTAGGCCCATTCTGTGTGTGTACTCACCTATTTGTACTCACCTATTTGTGGTTACAGGGGTCGATTCATAGCTCCTGGCCCCGCCTCTTCACTGATTGCTACTAGGTCCTCTCTCTCCCTGCTCCATGAGCTTTATCAAACCTCTTCTTAAAACTATGTATGGTTCCTGCCTCCACTATGTCGCTTTCTAGGCTATTAAACTTCCTGACAACTCTATGACTGAAGAAATACTTCCTAACATTCCTTTGACTCATAGAGTCTTCAACTTCCAATTGTGACCCCTTGTTTCTGTGTCCCTCTCTGGAACATCTTGTCTCTGTCCACCTTATCTATTCATCACAGTATTTTATATGTCGTTATCATGTCTCCCCTAACCCTCCTGTCCTCTAGTGTCGTCAGGCCGATTTCCCTTAACCTTTCTTCGTAGGACAATCCCCTTAGCTCTGGGACTAGTCTTGTTGCAAACCTATGCACTTTCTCTAATTTCTTGACGTACTTGACCAGGTGTGGATTCCAAACTGGTGCTGCATACTCCAGTATGTGTGTGTGTGTGTGTGTGTGAGACCCAACAATTAATCTTTGCACCAATAACTCATAACAGTTGTGACCGGGTGTGGACTAGTGAATAGCTCATTACTTAATATTTTTTTCATGATTGTAAGCGTGTATAAACGTAAGTAAGTAAATTTACTTACTTACATGATTCATTACCTTTGAAACTTGTGAGTTCATTACCTTTGTACCTTGTCCAGCTATCAAAACTTTGGGGCCCAGTCCCTGGACCCATTATGTACCCGTGTAATCTGTAAATACCTTTGTAACTTGTCATGATTGTGACCAGATCTACCTGAGTTCATTACCTTTGTAACTTGCTCAGCTATCAAAACTTTGGGGCCCAGTCCCTGGACCCATTATGAACCTCTGTAATCTTTTGCCTACCGCCCACAGGATGGGTATGGGGTGCATAATAAAGATATTAAACTAACTAAACTCTGACCGGATTCACAAGCTGACAGGTTTTTAGGTGCCCTTATAAAACACAGATTTTCATGATGGTGGTCATTTGAAACACTTAACACACACACATATGTATGTGTGTGTATATATATATATATATATATATATATATATATATATATATATATATATATATATATATATATATATATATATATATATATATATATATATATATATATATATATATATATATAATATATATATAATAATATATATATATATATATATATATATATATATATATATATATATATATATATATAATAAAATATATATATATATATATATATATATATAATATATATAATATATATATATATATATATATATATATATATATATATATATATATATATATATATTTTTTTTTATTAACACATCGGCCGATTCCCACCAAGGCAGGGTGGCCCGAAAAAGAAAAACTTTCATCATCATTCACTCCATCACTGTCTTGCCAGAAGGGTGCTTTACACTACAGTTATAAAACTGCAACATTAACACCCCTCCTTCAGAGTGCCGGCACTGTACTTCCCATCTCCAGAACTCAAGTCCGGCCTGCCGGTTTCCCTGAATCCCTTCATAAATGTTACTTTGCTTACACTCCAACAGCACGTCAAGTATTAAAAACCATATGCCTCCATTCACTCCTATCAAATACGCTCACACATGCTTGCTGGAAGTCCAAGCCCCTCGCACACAAAACTTCCTTTACCCCCTCCCTTTAACCTTTCCTAGGCCGACCCCTACCCCGCCTTCCCTCCACTACAGATTTATACACTCTCGAAGTCACTCTGTCTCGTTCCATTCTCTCTACATGTCCAAACCACCTCAACAACCCCTCCTCAGCTCTCTGGACAATCGTTTTGGTAATCCCGCACCTCCTCCTAATTTCCAAACTCCGAATTCTCTGCATTATATTCACACCACACATTGACCTCAGACATGACATCTCCACTGCCTCCAGCCTTCTCCTCGTTGCAACATTCATCACCCATGCTTCACACCCATATAAGAGCGTTGGTATAACTATACTCTCATACATTCCCCTCTTTACTTCCATGGACAAGGTTCTTTGTCTCCACAGACTCCGAAGTGCTCCACTCACCCTTTTCCCTCATCAATTCTATGATTCACCTCATCCTTCATAGACCCATCCGCCGACATGTCCACTCCCAAATATCTGAATACATTCACCTCCTCCATACTCTCCTCCAATCTGATACCCAATCTTTCGTCACCTATTCTTTTGTTATCCTCATCACCTTACTCTTTCCTATATTCACTTTCAATTTTCTTCTTTTACACACCCTACCAAATTATCCACCAACCTCTGCAGCTTCTCTTCAGAATCTCCCAAAAGCACAGTGTCATCAGCAAAAAGCAACTGTGACAACCCCCACTTTGTATTTGCTTCTTTATCTTTAGCCCAACACCTCTTGCCAAGACCCTCGCATTCACTTCTCTTACAACCACATCTATAAATATATTGAACAACCACGGTGACATCACACATCCTTGTCTAAGGCCCACTTTTACTGGGAAATAGTCCCCTTCCCTCCTACACCTCTAACCTGAGCCTCACTATCCTCATAAAAACTCTTCACTGCTTTCAGTAACCTTCCTCCATTCCATCACCTGCAACATCTGCCACATTGCCCCCTATCTACCCTATCATACGCCTTTTTCCAAATCCATAAATGCCACAAAAACATCTTTACCCTTATCCAAATACTGTTCACCTATATGTTTCACTATAAACACTTGGTCTACACACCCCTACCTTTCCTAAAACCCCCTTGTTCATCTGCTATCCTGCTTTCTGTTTTACTCTTAATTCTTTCAATAATAACTCTACCATACACTTTACCAGGTACACTCAACAGACTTATTCCCCTATAATTTTTGCACTCTCTTTTGTCCCTTTGCCTTTATACAAAGGAACAATCACGCTCTCTGCCAATCCCTAGGTACCTTACCCTCTTCCATACATTTATTAAATAATAGCACCAACCACTCCAAAATTATATCCCCACCTGCTTTTAACATTTCTATCTTTACCCCATCAATCCCAGCTGCCTTACCCCTTTCATTCTACCCACTGCCTCACGAACTTCCCTACACCCACAACTGGCTCTTCCACACTCCTACAAGATGTTATTCCTCCTTGCCCTACACACAAATCACAGCTTCCCTGTCTTCATCAACATTTAACAAATCCTCAAAATATTCTCTCCATCTTCCCGATACCTCTAACTCTCCATTTAATAGCTCTCCTCTCTATTTTTAACTGTCAAATCCATTTGTTCTCTAGGCTTCCTCAACTTATTAATCTCATTCCAAAACTTTTTCTTATTTTCAACAAAATTTGCTGATAACATCTCACCCACTCTCTCATCTGCTCTCTTTTTACATTGCTTCACCACTCTTTTAACCTCTCTTTTTCTCTCCATATACTCTTCCCTCCTTGCATCACTTCTACTTTGTAAAAACCTCTCATATGCTAACTTTTTCTCCCTTACTACTCTCTTTACATCATTTTTAAATCTACCCCATACATTTTCGACCCCATTGCCTACACTCTCACTGCCCATCTATCCTCCAATAGTTGTTTATATCTTACCCTAACTGCCTCCTCTTTTAGTTTATATACCTTCACCTCTCTTTTACTTACTGATTCTATTTTCCTTGTATCCCATCTACCTTTTACTCCCACTGTAGCTATAACTAAAAAGTGATCTGATATATCTGTAGCCCCTCTATAAACATGTACATCCTGAAGTCTACTCAACAGTCTTTTATCTACCAATACATAGTCCAACAAACTACTGTCATTACGCCCTACATCATATCTTGTATACTTATTTATCCTCTTTTCTTAAAATATGTATTACCTATAACTAAACCCCCTTTCTATACAAAGTTCAATCAAGGGCTCCCATATCATTTACACCTGGCACCCCAAACTTACCTACTACACCCTCTCTGCATGTTTCTCCCACTTTAGCATTTAGGTCCCCTACCACAATTACTCCTATATATATATATAATATATATATATATAATATATATATATAATATATATATATATAATATATATATATATATATATATATATATATATATATATATATATATATATATATATATATATATATATATATATATATATATATATATATATATATATATATATATATATATATATATTAACAAGTCGGCCGTCTCCACCGAGGCAGGGTGACCCAAAAAGAAAAAAATCCCCAAAAGAAAATACTTTCATCATCATTCAACACTTTCACCACACTCATCCAGGTAAACTCCAGGTTACGTGTTTACCTGGAGTTTACCTGGGGAGAATTCCAGGAGTAAACGCCCCTGCGGCCTGGTCTGTGACCAGGCCTCATGTTGGACCAGAGCCTGATCAACCAGGCTGTTACTGCTGGCCACACGCAGTCCAACGTACGAACCACAGCCCGGCTGATCAGGTACCGACTTTAGGTGCCTGTCCAGTGCCTGCTTGAAGACAGCCAGGGGTTTGTTGGTAATCCCCCTGATGTATGCTGCGAGGCAGTTGAACAATCTTGGGCCCCTGACACTTATTGTGTTGTCCCTCAACGTGCTAGTGGCACCCCTGCTCTTCATTGGGGAGATGTTACATCGCCTGCCGAGTCTTTTGCTTCCTTAGGGAGTGATTTTTGTGTGCAAGTTTGGTACTAATCCCTCGAGAATTTTCCATGTGTATATAATAATGTATCTCTCCCGCCTGCGTTCTAGAGAGTACAGGTTTAGGAACTTCAAGCGTTCCCAGTAATTGAGGTGGTTTATCGCAGTTATGCGTGCGGTGAAGGTTCTCTGCACATTTTCAAGGTCAGCAATTTCACCCGCCTTGAAAGGTGCAGTTAGTGTGCAGCAATATTCCAGCCTAGATAGAACAAGCTATCTGTAAAGTGTCAACATGGGTTCGGCATCCCTGGTTTTGAAGGTTCTCATTATCCATCATGTCATTTTTCTAGCAGATGCAATTGCTACATTGTTATGGTCCTTGAAGGTGAGATCCTCTGACATGATCACTCCCAGGTCTTTAACATTAGTTTTTCGCTCTATTGTGTGGTTGGAATTTATTTTGTACTCCGATGAGATTTTAATTTCTTCACGTTTTCCGTATCTGAGTAATTGAAATTTCTCATCATTGAACTTCATATTGTTTTCTGCAGCCCATTTAAAGATTTGGTTTATGTCTGCTTGGAGTCTTGCAGTGTCTTGCAGTGCACCTATTCATATTTCGATAGAATATTATTAGAATTATTAGAATATAATATCAATCTACTTATTGTGATATCTGCTATTTACAGTTTACCATCTTATATACATAGCATTGCAAAAATCTCACATAGTCTTTAAATTAAAATTGTGCATATATTATTCTACTATATATTTTAAGCAACAACTGTTAGCTTTAGCGCAATCACAATTCATAGTCTGGTGCTACATTATTTTATAATTTTATCATAATAGTTATATCTAGTTAATACTCTATTTCATTCTAGCTTAATACATAGTCAACACGAATTTCATTATGTTTATTAGTTTCTACAGTCTACTTGAGCAACATGCATTAGCTATACACTTGTCCAAGCATCCCCTTATTACACACATCAGTACTGGAACTATACACTTGTCCAAGCATCCCCTTATTACACACATCAGTACTGCAACTCAACACACTATACATGATACAAACAATTACCTTCAAACATAATGAGGAATGATCACGTCGACCCAGATATAAACCTATGTAATCTAACACCCAATCAAAATTTAATTAAAAGTAACTGCCTCTATTACACATCATCACAAGCCAGCACTATCCTAAATACTGGTAAAAATATTACAATTCTTAATTGCAATATCAGGTCCCAAAGCAAACACTATGATGACCTCCTGGCACTCCTTGATACCTGTATTATCCTTACTGAAACCTGGCTTAACCAGGACACAATGGATATCTACTCAATACCAGGATACAATGCAATCCACAACTGCAGACCAAACCAAATTGGGGGTGGTATTACAATCTATTACTCCAATGAACTATCTTGTTATAACACTACCTGCTTTAGTGATGAATATGGAGAATATATTTTTGCAAATTTTACTGTAAAAAACCTTAACTCCTATAACAATCGGTGCCATTTACCGGATGCCTCTTACTAACAACAAATTTTAGCGATATATTAAGACACTAATAACACGCAACCAGGAGAAGGATTTAAGAGTTCTCGTTAGCAGTAATTTGAAACCAAGACAGCAGTGCATAAGTGTTCGCAATAAAGCTAACAGAATCCTTGGCTTCATATCAAGAAGTATAAATAATAGAAGTCCTCAGGTTATTCTTCAACTCTATATATCTTTGGTTAGGCCTCATTTAGATTATGCTGCACAGTTCTGGTCACCGTATTACAGAATGAATATAAATGCACTGGAAAACGTACATAGGAGGATGACAAAGTTGATCCCATGTATCAGAAATCTTCCCTATGAGGATAGACTGAGGGCCCTGAATCTGCACTCTCTTGAAAGGCGTAGAATTAGGGGGATATGAATGAGGTGTATAAATGGAAAACAGGAATAAATAAAGGGGATGTAAATAGTGTGCTGAAAATATCCAGCCAAGACAGGACTCGCAGCAATGGTTTCAAGTTGGAAAGTTCAGATTCAGGAAAGATAAGGAAATCACTGGTTTGGTAATAGAGTTGTGGATGAGTGGAACAAACTCCCGAGTACCGTCATAGAAGCTAAGACGTTGTGTAGTTTAAAAATAGGTTAGATAAATACATGAGTGGGTGTGGCTGGGTGTGAGTTGGACCTGACTAGCTTGTGCTACTAGGTCAGGGTTCCGTACTAATTCCTTAAGTGGAAGTGACCTGACTACCTGGAGTTTACCTGGAGGTTAGCTCCAGGTGGTCAGGTCTAAGCTGGTGAGTGATGGACCTGCCTCGCATGGGTCAGTAGGCCTGCTTCAGTGTTGCTTTTTCCTTATGTTTTTATGTTCTTAAATGAACAAGCACCCCCTTCTCTTAGCTGGAGACTTCAACATTAACCTTGGCCTCACAGATGACCAGCCAGTAACTGACTTCATCAACAATATGAACAACACACTTCTCATACCAACTATAACTAAACCAACCAGGCTGACTGAGACAAGTGCAACCATAAATGACCATATATGGACCAATATACTAGCCCCCTTAAATCAGGGATAATTACAGACAGCACTACAGACCACTACCCCACCTTTCTCTTAACAAACATTAATAAACCACCACTGGAATACAACAAAGTTTCTTTTAGACTTCATGATGAGGCCTCACAGCAGAAATAGGGTTGGTTGACTGGCCTACTGAATTCTCCAATGCCAATGGTATCGATGATTGGATAGACATATTTCTTAATAAATTACTTAGACTATACAACAAACATTGTCCCATAAAAATGAAACAGAGTACGAACAAACGGCTAGGTTGCCCATGGCTAACTAACAGCATACTAAGATCCATCAATATGAAAAGCAATATAGACAGGGCCTAATACACAAAAATACTATTAAACACTATGCATCCGTTCTCACCACACTAATAAGAAAGGCCAAGCAATTGTACTATTCCAGCAGATTCACCGAAACAAGAAGAGATATAAAAAAGACCTGGAAAACACTCTCAGATTCTGGGCACCAACAAACTGAAAAAAATAGGGATATCGTCCTAACTAATCCCAGGTACCAATGCCCAAGAAAGTGATTACTTAGATGGAAATTTTCCAACCTCCTTCTATCTTGCACCTACCGAACCCACTGAAGTCACCTTGATTATAAAGTCACTTAAGAATAAATCAGGGAATCTGTCTCAAGTCCCACCATTATTGTACAAGGGAGCAGCTCATGTCCTTTCGCCTGCTATTTCACTACTTTTTAACAATTCACTAGAAACTAGCACTTTCCCGGCACCCCTCAAGACAGCAAGGGTTACATCAATTCTCAAAGGTGGTGACCCCACAGATGTAAATAACTACAGGCCTATCTCAAACTTACTGTTGCTATCCAAAAATTTTGAGAAACTCGTACACAAGAGATTATATTCGTTTATTACTGTACAAAACATACTCAACCCCTGCCAATTTGGCTTTAGAAAAAACAAAAGCACAAACGATGCAATTGTAAAAATGCTAGACCTACTTCACACAGCACTGGAAAATAAGGAATATTCGCTAGGACTCTTTATTGACCTAAGGAAAGCTTTTGATACAGTTGACCACGGCATCCTACTCCAAAAACCTGACCATTACGGTATAAGAGGCCACGCTCTTATGTATTTCAAATCCTATCTTACTAACAGGTATTAATACGTCACCGTTAAAGACACAACCTCATCTACACGACCACTTGATAATGGAGTGCCACAGGGAAGTGTCCTTGGTCCTCTGCTCTTCTTCATATACATCAATGATCTTCCCAACACCTGAAACCGATTCTCTTTGCTGATGATACGATTTATGTCATCTCCCACCCAAATCTTGCCTCACTCAACACCATTGTTAAGGAAGAGCTACTAAAAATATCAACCTGGATGACAGCCAACAAACTTACACTTAACACTGACAAAACCTTCTACATTATGTTTGGTAACAGAACAGGTGTTGCACAACTGAACATAATGATTCACAACACTCCTATTGCTAAACACAATGAGGGTAAATTCCTGGGTCTACACCTTGAGAGCAACCTGAATTTCAGCACCCATATCCAACACATAGCAAAAAAAAGTATCCAAAACCTGGAGTATACCTGGAGAGAGTTCCAGGGGTCAACGCCCCTGCGGCCCGGTCTGTGACCAGGCCTCATGTTGGATCAGAGCCTGATCAACGAGGCTGTTACTGTTGGCCGCATGCAGTCCAACATACGAACTACAGCCTGGCTGGTCAGGTACCGACTTTAGGTGCCTGTCCAGTGCCTGCTTGAAGACAGCCAGGGGTTTGTTGGTAATCCCCCTGATGTATGCTGGGAGGCAGTTGAACAGTCTTGGGCCCCTGACACTTGTTGTGTTGTCTCTCAACGTGCTAGTGGCACCCCTGCTTTTCATTGGGGGGATGTTACATCGCCTGCTGAGTCTTTTGCTTTCGTAAGGAGTGACTCTCCTGTGCAAATTTGGTACTAATCCCTCGAGAATTTTCCATGTGTATATAATAATGTATCTCTTCCTCCTGCGTTCTAGGGAGTACAGGTTTAAGAATTTCAAGCGTTCCCAGTAATTGAGGTGTTTTATCGCAGTTATGCGTGCCGTGAAGGTTCTCTGCACATTTTCTAGGTCAGCAATTTCACCTGCCTTGAAAGGTGCAGTTGGGATCCTCTCTAAGATACGTTACTATGTACTAGGGATGTATCGGATGTGAAAAATTTAGATATCCGGTATGCGGATGTGTATACGGATGTCTTACTTACTCATTTTACGGATGCGAATGCGGATGCGGACGTAAGAAATTGTGTGGATGTTCCGGGGATTTCGGATGCGAATGCAAGAAATTGTGCGGATGTTCCGCGGATGTTGATGCGGATGTATATGTGGATATCTGTTTGCTGTGAAATGCGGATGCGGATGCGGATACGGATGTAAGAAATTGTGCGGATGTTCCGCAGATGCGGATGCGGATGCGAATATCCGATACATCACTGCTATGTACCGCAATCAGCCCTACTCACACTATACAATTCACTCATCTATCCCTACCTCACCTATGCCATATGTGTTTGGGGATCAACAGCAACAACCCACCTAAAACCAATATTAACTAAACAAAAAGCCGCAGTAAGAATTATCACGCAATCCAATCCTAGGCAAGCCCCATCCCCCCACTCTTCAAAGACTTAAATTTACTCACTGTCCTGAACATCCACACTTACTACTGTGCAACCAACATGTACAGAACCATAAATTCCAATATTAACCCTGAACTACAACGCTTCCTTGATAGTTGTGACAGGACCCATAGGCACAATACCATACACAAAAAATCTCTATGACATTCCCCGTGTCCGGCTAAATCTATACAAACGTTCAATGTACATTAAAGGGCCTAAAATCTGGAACTCCCTACCTGAAAACTCCAGAACTACAGACTCAGCCACCATTTTCTTCACTATCATCAAAAAATATCTTATCTCACTAACACACCCACGGAGGGCAGGTTCAATTCCCGGCGGGGCGAAACATTTCGAAGTGTTTCGTTACAACACACACACACACACACACACACACACACACACACACACACACACACACACACACACACACACACACACACACACATACATACAACAGGCCTAGTGTCTAATCGACATGTGCCTAGGACAAAATGGTAACTAACACACACACACACACACACACACATCCTCCTCATCTACACCAACACTGACCCAAAGGACAGTAAACACAAAATCCCGAATATAGTTATTGTCTAATAAATCTCAAACTAATCATAAGTTTGCCTGATATACTCCAATATTGGAGCTTTAATAGAAACTATGTAACATGCCAAGACGAAACCATTCTCATTACTAATTTTACAATCTAAATATTCTGAACTACCTCACTATTGTAAATCTATTTACTCATTTGAAATTTGTATTCATTTGTAATTTGTAATATAGATTAAGAACTAGTATTAGTCTGCCCGAAATGCCTAGCATGCCCAGACATGCTAGGCATGCTAATGGCCATCTTTTTAATTATTGTCTTATAAATGTAAACCACATATTGTAATCTTTACAGAGAAATAAAATAATCTGAATCAGAATCTGAATAAGACACCTAAATTACTGGGAACGGTTGAAGGTCCTTGATCTGTATTTCCTGGAACGCAGGCGAGAGAGATACATGATAATATACACTTGGAAGGTCCTGGAGGGATTGGTACCAAACCTGCACACGAAAATCACTCCCTATGAGAGCAAAAGACTCGGCAGGAGATGCAACATTCCCCCGATGAAAAGCAGGGGTGCCACGAGTACATAGAGAGACAACACAATAAGTGTCCGGTGCCCAAGACTGTTCAACTGTCTCCCAGCATATATAAGGGGGATTACCAATAGACCTCTGGCTGTCTTCAAGAAGACACTGGACAGGCACCTAAAGTCAGTACCTGACCAACCGGGTTGTGGTTCATATGTCAGTTTGCGTGCGGCCAGCAGTAACAGCCTGGTTGATCAGGCCCTGATCCACCATGAGGCCTGGTCTCAGACCGAGCCGCGGAGGAACTGACCCCCGAAACCCTTTCCAGGTTAATTCCAAGTAAGCTGAAGGAATCTTACACGAGACAAGAATCGTAGGAAGAACTAAAAGCCATAAAGAAAATTAAAAAAAACTTTTTTTATGCCAGATCTAAAGGAAAAACAACATCCAGTATTGGGCCCCTGCTTAGGGGAGATGAGACATACACAGATGGCTCCATGCACTTTGCCCCAGGCCCAGACTCATGGATCTCCATGTTCATCAAGAACTGCAAGAAGCCCCTGTCACGTGCCTTCAACATTCTATGGAGAGGGAGCATGGACACAGGGGTCATCCCACACTCACTAAAAACAACAGACGTAGCCCCACTCTACAAAGGTGGCAGTAAAGCAATTGCAAAGAACTACAGACCGATAGCACCAACATCCCATATCATAAAATCTTTGAAAGGGTTCTAAGAAGCAAGATCGTCAACCACATAGAAACCTATCAATTACACAACCCAGTGCAACACGGGTTTAGAGCAGGTCGCTCCTGCCTGTCCCAGCTACTGGACTACTATGACAAGGTCCTGGATGCTGTAGAGGATAAACAAAATACAGATGTAGTATACACAGACTTTGTAAAAGCTTTCGACAAGTGTGACCATGGTGTAATAGCGAACAAAATGCGTGATAAAGGAATAACATGAAAAGTTGATAGATGGATCTATTACTTCTTGACAAGTAGAACAGAGAGAGTAATAGTAAACAGAGTAAAGTCTGAGGCAGCTACAGTGAAAAGCTCTGTTCCACAAGGTACAGTACTAGCTCCCATTCTATTCCACATCCTCATATCTGACATAGAGATGTATGCGGATGACACCTGGATTGCCATGACAGTGACCTCCACGGAAGATACCACAAGACTCTTAGCTGACATCAATGTCAGAAGATCTCGCCTTTAAAGACCACAACAATGTATCAATTGCATCTGCTAGGAATTATATGATGGATAATGAGAACCTTCAAAACTAGGGTTGCCAAGCCCATGATGATTCTATTTATATTGCTTGTTCTCTCTAGGCTGGAATACTGATGTATACTAACTGCCCCTTGAAGGCTGGCGAAATTGCTGACCTGAAGAGTGTACAAAGAACTTTCACGGCACACATGAGTACAATAAGGCACCTAAATTACTGGGATCAGTTGAAGGCCCTTGATTTGTATTCCCTGGAATGCAAGCAAGAGAGAGATACATGATAATATACACTTGGAAAATCCTAGAGGGATTACTACCAAACTTGGACATGAAAATCACTCCCTATGAAAGCAAAAGACTCGGTAGGAGATGCAAGATTCTCACATTGAAAAGCAGGGGCGCCACGAGTACACTGAGAGATAACACACTAAGTGTCCAGGGCCCAAGACTGTTCAACTGCCTCCCAGCATACATAAAGGGGATTACCATTAGACCCCTGCCTGTCTCCAAGAAGGCACTGGACAGGCACCTAAAGTCAGTACCTGAGCAGCCGGGCTGTGGTTCATACATCAGTTTGCATGCGACCAGCAGTAACAGCCTGGTTGATCAGACCCTGATCCACCACAAGGTCTGGTCACAGACCGATCCGCGGGGGCGTTGATCCCCGAAACTCTCTCCAGGTATCCAGTGATACGCACTTCCCACCATTACCGCTCTTGTGCTGGGCCGCAGTGATTTCACAAGGACTGTTTGGAAGGAAATCCGTCATTTATGGCAGAATGAACTGGTACGCTCCCTCTCTACTTCGGTATTGAGTTATGTCCGATCTTTCAATGGCCCCTGCCCTTGGGCTCGCCATCCCAATCGCTCAGTGGATGTTGCACTGACTCGCCTCCGGGTTGGGCACTCACGACTGGCGGCTCATCTACACCGCCTTCGAATGATGGACTCTCCGTACTGCCCGTGGTGTCCCTCACAGCCTTAGACGGTGGAACACTTCCTACTGTGGTGCCCACATTATCACTCTGCACTGACTGTTCTCCGTGCTGCTTTGCAAACGTTTGGGGTGCAATCTTTAACCCTATCTCTCCTTCTTAATGGAGAGGGGTTTGACCCATCAGACCGTCAAGGAATCTTGGCCTGTATTTGCGCATTCTTGCCGGATTCAGGGCGTATTAGGGACATATAATACGCAGTTATTAGTCGACATCCTTTCACTTTCCTTTCATCTTTCACCTACTCACCCTAAACTAAATACTCATACTGTAACTACTTTCAAACTCAATGTTATTTTCCTTAAGATAATCTCAGTTTTATATTATCATCCTCCTTAACACTTGTTGCAATTTCATATCATCATATTATCATTTTAATAGTATAGTATCATAATATTGTAATTTGAAATAAAATATATAACTAGAAGAAACTCAATAAATTTCTCTAGTATTGGGTCGATCACCATACCCAGCCCTTCTAGGGCCGGGTAGGTGCCCAGGCTGGAGCTTGCTACCATCTGCGGCTCGCAATCCTGCCCTTCCTGTCAGCCTCCTTGGGGCGGGGAAGGTGGCAGACCAGAGAGGCCTAGCATCTATCTACCACCTGCCTCGTGCTGGTGGGGAATATGGCTAGGCCTGGGACCAGTTGGTCCCACCGCTGAGGGGTACCCCATTCCATGGGAAACATAGGTCTCTGATACTCCCACGCCAGGGAGCCGGAGCCGGGTCGCCATCTGGTAAAGACCCGGGCCGGGAGAATTCCCGGTGAATCAACACCTCCTCCTCCTCTCTAGTATTGTTATTTTACTAGTATAGCATCAACATATTGTAATTTGAAATAAAATATATAACTAGAATAAACTCAATCAATTTCTCTAGTATTATGTACATAGTCTATAAGTCATTAGATTAAGCTGCCCCTAATGCCATGGCATGCCAGTGGCTCTCCTTGCATTTCAGTTTTATGATTGTAACTACCAATACCTATGTATACTTGCAACTTGCAACGAAATAAAAAAATTATTTATTTATTTAGGTTCCTTTTCCGAGCGCTGGACGGCAGGGCTCGATACGGCGTATGCTGTCAGTGGCCCTATAAACCCCAACAACAACAATAATAACTTGTAGGACTTCTGCGCTAGCCTTCGTCGGGTGTGGACGTCTCTCTCTCGCCTGAGTATCAGTGACAAATTTTCCACGTTCTCTCTGGGACGCTTGTCCTCATCTATTTTGCCCGCCGGGCACTACAGGAGGGGCACCTGGTCATCGGCTTACTTTTAGCCAGCTCCATTTTTTCCGCTCTGCGGATAATTATTTAACGGTCTTTGGTGGGAAGCCGGTTACTGTACTCAGGTGGGGGGGTGGGGGTGTGGGGGTCCCGCTTTATAATAATAATAATAATAATAATATTTTTATTTGGACATGATACAAAGAATTACATTTGGTTATTGAGATTACATGAGGTGTAAATGCCAAAAGCCCCTAGTATGCAGGGCATTTTGGGCAGACTTAAAATTACTTAAAACTAAATTGTAAGAATGTTTGTAGCTAGTATACAATGAGTAAAGGTGAGTATTTAAGCTATGAAATTTGAACATAGTTTTGTACTTTTGTCTTCATTATAAAATTAATTAAATCAGATTAAACAAATTAAAGCAATAATAATAATAAAATAATAAAAAGTTATGGTTGATAATTTATAAAATAAGTAAAGTTGCATATCTAAGTTTTAAAGTTGGAATATAAGTTGAACATATCAATTAATTGTAGCAATTTATTGCAGCAATGCAACTAATTGAGTGAGATAACAATTTAAAACAATTAATTGCATTGCAGTTAGTTTACGTGGTCATTATAATGTAAGTGTTGTGGGAATAATTAGCTAAGTAAGTATTATTCATAACAGGTTTTACATTCATTCATTCGTTCATTCATACATTACATTGACGTTAAAGTCAGGTTTTACATTAAGTGATTATTCTACTTTGCTGGGAATGGTTGATATGGAGCAATTAGCTTTGGGTGAGAAGGTGGTTTATTAGCATTGTTTTGAATTGGGGTACAGGTAGGGTTTCTTTTATGTGCATTGAGTTTTTACATAGTGTTAGGTGGACACGGGGAACATCGAGGTGTGATCTGTGTCTAGTGTTATGGTCATGTGTCCTGTTAAAATTAGTAAGGAGAAGTTTGAGTGGTGGGTTAATATCTGCATAGAGTGTTCTATGTATGTAATAGGCACAGTAAAAAGTATGGATGTCTTGTATGGTGAGTAAGTTTAGGTTTTTGAATATTGGTGGAGTATGTTGTCTGGAGTGAGAATTTGTTATCATTCTAACTGCTGCCTTTTGTTGTGTTATTAGTGGTCTGAGATGAGTTATTGATGTAGAGCCCCATGCGCAGATTCCATAGGTGAGGTAGGGGTAAATGAGTGAGTGATATAGGGTAAGGAGAGCTGGTTGTGGAACATAGTACCGTATCTTGGATAGTATTCCCACGGTCTTTGAGACTTTCTTGGAGATTTATTGTATGTGTGTCTGAAATTTGAGGCCACTGTCAAGATGTATTCCTAAGAATTTTCCCTCTGTGAGTTTTGCGATAGGGGACCCGTTTATCATTATGTTAAGCGGTGCGTTTGCAGCTCTGTTCCCAAACTGGATAAAATAGGTTTTATCAATATTGAGAGTAAGTTTGTTGGTCATCATCCAGGTAGATATTTTCTGCAATTCAGTATTTGCAGTGTTGGCTAGTGTGTCTGGGCTTGGGTGAGAGATAACGTATGTAGTGTCATCTGCAAAAGTATGGGTTTGAGTAGTTGAGATGCATTTGGTAGGTCGTTAATGTAAATGAGAAAGAGTAGTGGGCCAAGAACACTTCCCTGTGGGACGCCTACGGTAATAGTTTGCGCGGTGGAGCTAGCTCCATTTGTGTACACATATTGGTTTCTGTTGCTAAGGTATGATTTTAGGTAGTTTAAGGTGTCCTCTTATACCATAGTGCGATAA
>WNWK01021037.1:0-34729 GCA_009830355.1 Cherax destructor | reverse complement strand
AAACGGCCTACCATGTCGTATACTTTGTGAAGAATTAATAAGGGTGAGGAACTGGTTTCAGGGCGTCCTACGACAGGTAGGCGGTGAGGGATTGTCGATGCTTAGGGCGTTAAGTTTAGAGGTATGGGGTTGTTCGGATGCGGTCCGACGATCGGTTTCGTACTTGGTACTCGATTTTTTATATGTTTCTTGGGAAATGCGGGAGATTAGAAGTGCGACGCGCATCAGGGCACTGGCGTGTCGGTTTTACAGAACGAAATGTAGAAATCGTGAAGTGTATGGACATAGCTGGGAGAGAGACTTTTCGGTGGGATATAGACATCTAACGATGGATGTGTTAAAGGGTTTGTGACATCCACTGCGTGTTGAATGGTACCATGAAGGAGCGTGTGGGCTGGTCTTC
This sequence comes from Cherax destructor, assembly GCA_009830355.1. Taxonomy (NCBI): domain Eukaryota; kingdom Metazoa; phylum Arthropoda; class Malacostraca; order Decapoda; family Parastacidae; genus Cherax; species Cherax destructor. Next base: position 34,326 of record WNWK01021037.1, on the reverse strand, counting down.
GGTGAGGGGGGAGGGTGTTTTTCATTTTATGTATGAAGTGCGCTAGTGAATAGGTGTGCAAGATGTGGGATGTGGCCTAGGATGAGGGAAGGTGACCTGTAGTTGGTCCGGGGTTAGGTTCTCGGTGTGATCGTTGACTCAGACTGGGGGGGAGTAGTTCAAAATGCAGACACAGTGCATGGTTTTATCATTTTGGTGGAACTGTTAGTTATTAAGTGGTAGGTAAACTTCTTTTGCATGGAGATGAGTCGGTCATATATAGTAGTATAGAGGTATGCGAGTTGGATATTCAAAACGGGCTATTTAGTCCGAAGACTTTCAGAGACAGTGACAACCCATTGTGCCAAATAAGGGTTATATCCTCTGTGTGCGTTACTTTTGTGGCCTTCCATAGGACCGACTCAGATTGTGCGAATTGACATTATGGAGAGATTTCCAAGTTGTATATCTGATGGATAGAACATAGTATACAATTAGGCTATGATTCTTATTAGTGTTGCTTGGTCATGTGTTAAAATTTCTTATGTGTTCCGATGTATACTGGTAATATGTACTGAGGTTTAGTTAGGTGTTTTGTGTACCTAGTAAGAGGGGGGAGAATTTAGAGCATAAGAGATCTAATGCCAGAGAACCTAAGGTTTTTCTGATGATATCACAAAGACAACTAGTTTTGTGTTAGGGAGCACACCAAAGCTTGTGGAGAGTTATGGCAATTAACCTTGGATGGTATGCTTACCATGAACAAGACCTGTGGTAGGAGAATTGTGTTTTGTAGCCTCGAATGTTTTGTAATGATTGGAGACGTAAACTTAGGTGCTTCTTGATCCCCATGTAACATACATGAGAGTTGGACTGGAGTCCAGTGTCGACAAAGATAATTTGTATTGAACAAATATGTGTTTCGACTTAACTTGTATGTAATACTAAGGCAAACGAACAACATATATGTATGGTCAAATAGTATACATGGTAAGGTTGATATTGATTTGTAAATGTATTAGGGGGGGGGGGTGTTGTCGGCGTGTTGTAATATTAATAAGCATTGTTGAACATAATTTCCATTCATATTAGGTATCCTTATTGTATTATATATACCTGTATGTACCGTTTTCAATAAGATGTAAAAGCTTTTTAAAATAACGTTATCAACATATTTAAAGTACACATGGTTAGATGTTTATGTTTAGAGTTCGGAGGTATGATATATTATGTTGAGAAACACTGTGTTGGGCTCTCAACACAAATAAGTTAAGTTGGGGTTTCCCTCGTGATTTGTAGTGTTGAGCTGCAGGAGGGTCCTGCTACTAGAGCACGTGTTGTACGGTGCTCCGGGAGGGGGGAAGGGTACTTGGTTTGTAATTGTAGTTAGTGACATAATACTATGCTTGTTATAGTACTTATCATTGTTTTGAATGTTGTGTTTCCGCAATTGCGGGTTATGATGTAACGGGTTTACATCGAATATGAAATGTCAAATTTCTATCCTGCTGACGTGTTGGATTAAGACAGTGTATAATTATGATATTATCACATACATATTTTGTTCCTGTTGTAACTCTTCTTGTCTATACTTGTCTGTACTGTTTTAATAAAATATAAAAAAAAAATTCGAGCGCTAACGACGATGACTCCCCGAGACAACCCTGAGTCGCCAAACGGTTGTTGGTCCGTTTGCTCAAGTTTGTCCTCCTGCATTACGAAGGAACTGAAGCAGGGATCGGCGATTAATAGCTCTCATAGCAGCAGAAACCTCAGTTTGAAACGCAGTGTTACTTTAGTCAAACTTTAATTTGTTGCGTATACACTCACGAAGCTGTGAAGCAGTGAGTTCACTGATACCCTATACCAACAGAACGAGCAATTCACTAGCAGCACTGTACAGATAGTTCACTAGCAGCACTGTACAGATAGTTCACTAGCAGCACTGTACAGATAGTTCACTAGCAGCACTGTACAGATAGTCTGGGCAAGTTTTGCAGGGTATATTCAGTCACCAGTCGCCTAAAACGTGTCGGTGGCATTACCCACTATAACAAAACGCTGATTGCAATACGCTCATTGCAACACAAAACAGTAGCACACAGCGACTTGCAGGTTGCAATGCAATACTGAAGGCAGGCTCGTAGAGACAATGCGGAGACAAGAACTTCAGGCCAGGCGCCTCATATTACAAACACAAGTGTAGACTATTTGACCTGCACACCTTGCTGTAACACGATAACCACTTAGTAGCGAGCAAAAAGGCAGCAGAGAATAAATGATTGTATTTCCTTCACCAAAAACAAGCTGGTATTTACAATATGTATATAGCTTATGTGCAATATTTACAGATATGCGAGCACACGACAGTGAGAACTGTAGCTACCAGCTGTGAATGTAAGTCTACCAACACTGCTTCACGAGTGTACCACATCGTTTCACAGCTTTGGCTGGCTTCCTTGTGATTGGCTGGTTGAATCAAGGTACAGGTATAATGATGGGGCCCCTGCTCGTTCAACCCTTAGCACCTGGTTCATTAATTGGGAGGCATGCTTATATGCGTGTGTGACATACGCTGAATAAAATGTAACATACTATTCATCCATCCCCTCTCATCCATCACTACTCTCATCCATCTCCCTGTTACAAAATGCGACATCTATAAAATATAGATATCTCCAGAGAATACCAGGACGACTTACTGATCCCCCTCTAGCATCTTTTTTTTTTTATATTTTATTTAAAAGACATTATACATACACACAAATCAATATGACCTTATAACCAGTACAGGATATTATAATAATACAACCAAACACCCATGTGTATAAATACACATGAATCTCGGCTTCAAAATTCCAAGTAAAAAGGAGAATACAATGAAACCCAAATACAATGCAACATACTGACAATAAAGCACAAGACAATATAAAAATACATATCATTGGCATCATGAACAATTTTAACTGCCAGTAAGAACAACACGTAATTTATTTAGCATCATAATCGATAATTATAAAAAAAAAAAAAAAAAATGACCCCCCTTCACCCTCACCTACCCTAAAATAAATCTGCACATTAAATGTGCCTATTCCCATAACAATCATGAGCATTTTTTTCTTATTATATTTAATGTAAACGAAATACACAAAATACATCAATATGGCACCTTATATCAAATATGATTATTGCAATACAAACCAACAACCGAACGTACAAACATCCGCAAACTATGGAAAAACATACAATGCATCGTTCTGACAATAAGCACTTAACAATATATAACTTACATATTTAGGCACCTCGTACGTTACTTACTGCCAAACGCACAAACACGTTATGTATTTAATAACACAATGGAAATCCATAAAAACTTGACCCCCCTACAATCCCATCTACCCTAAAGAGACCTACACATTACCATTTTACTATTACTTTCATCATGAGGAAACGTTTGGTATAATAATTTTAATAACGTATATTATTATAACCTAATGTGAACATTGGAACCCACACTCTCACCACCTCACTATCTTATTGTGACTGACACAAAACATTGGGAAACAATTATGTCAAATGTCAAACCAAATTGGCCATTATTTCGTCTGTACACAACCTTGACCATTAATATACATAATATATGAACAATAATGTATACTGAAACATACAACGTGATCAATATACTGAGGGAATGACATGCATACATAAAACCAGAATCATGATTTTTCCCGTATACATTAAATATATATATATATATATATATATATATATATATATATATATATATATATATATATATATATATATATATATATATATATATACATATATATATATATATATATATATATATATATATATATATATATATATATATATATACATATATACACACATACACATATATACATACAAAAACGGGAAAAACAGACTATAACCAAACTATTATAGGTGAAACATCAGGTATATACAACTAAATGCATACTATATAAGTTCTCAACATACACTTACGTATGCCAGCCCTTACCAGGTACCCCTGTGCCAGACAAACCCCATTGCTTGCCCCTGACACCTTCCTACCATTCCCTCCCTCCCCGTCAAGGTCACAGAAACATTCTCCGAACGCCCCATAAACCCCCCGCCCTCTCCCTCCCCCTCTCATACTCATACATACCTCCTAATCAACACATACTCTAAACCAAACTTCCCCCCGGGAGACCAACCCCTTGCCTACCATTCCCATCCCTCATCCCCCCAATAAAGTCCCCATTGTCAACTGCCTATACCCCACCGAAAACCCCCGCTCCCATGCCTGACCGTAAAGTCCTTGATTCCTGCATTTTGTTCTAAAGAACCGTGCTGCAAGAGCCCGGATTCTTCCCTCGCCCGAACCTCCCTCATACCCCAAGTTACAAAAATATAATCCAAAACCAGATACATAACCGCACGCCTAACACCCTCAGGACTACCCGCAACATCTAAACTTAAAACTCGCAACACAGACAACCCTCCTCCCCCCACCTCCCTGATTATCCCACCGAACCACTCTCGAACCCTAGCCAAATCCTCGCAAAAATATATAACATGAAAAGCCGTTTCCAAAATCCCACAGCGCTGGCATAGCCCGTCCTTTATTAGACCCATTACGAAAAGTTGAGCTCTGGATGCCAATATATTATGCAGAAACCTAAACCCGTTTCCCCACCCTGGCCGGCAATTTTAACCTTTTTAACCAAAACCACGTAGCCCCCCAATCATACTTTGGATAAGCTGCCGCCCCCTGTATCTCCAACTCACCAGTTCCAATCCTATCAAGCACCTTAACCCGCATTTTCCGCGGTTCCGAGACTACTATGAGATGTCGCAAGAGTGCCTCACAAACCTGAAGATCCTTACCATGCCACCACCGCCTGCTCTCCCTCATAACCCTGTCCACTCTCACCCCTCCCCTCGCCAAAAATTCCTGCCTAACGTAAATCCCCATCAATCGCCTCCTCAGAGGTATCAATCCCATACCTCCTCTTGCCACCCTAGTCATAACCACTTCCTCTCGCAACCAATGTCTTCCAAAACCCCAAATAAAACGAAAACCCTCTTTTGCAGCCGCCGAATATCCTCTTCCATGAGAGGATAAACCGCTGCTACGAACCACAACTTACTGTAAACCAATGCATTAACCACAATGACCCTTTGCAAAAGAGTTATCTCCCCCGGCCTCCATCCTGCCATCCTACCCACAGCTGCCTCTATCACCGCAGAAGAATTAAACTCCGTGCAACTTGCGGCACATTACAAAAACAACACCACAAATTTTTATCCTATCCACTGTATTCCATCCAAACCTCTGACCCAACGCCCCCCACCCAAGTTCCTACCTCCAACAATTTCGATTTTGCCCTATTTGCACTCATCCCAGTAGCCAACCCAAAAATCTCTATCATCTTATTAACAGTGCCCAGCCCCTCTAAGCTTCCCACCAAGATAGTGGTGTCATCTACATACCCGACGATACCGGGGCACATTCCGGGTCCCTCCCCCTCTCTCACACCCTCCTGCACCAATCTATAGAAGGGATCCTGCAGACATGCGAACAGGAGCTGCGACAAGGGACACCCTGTCGCAGCCCCGTCCCATGCCCACCACAGTCCCCACCCGCCCATTCACCTGCACTCTCACCTGCGCCCTGCCATAAAGCGTCCCCACCCACCTCACTACCTCCTCCCCAAACCCCTGTTTCAATAATATGCCCTGCAACATCTCCCTATTCACGCTGTCATAGGCAGTTTCCCAATCCAACCCCACGACTCTTCCCCCTCCCTACCTTCAACAAACCCTTTTATTCTACGATGCCCCTCCCTCATACTACGTCCAGGAACTCCGTACTGCCCTCCCTCTAAAATATTATTTAATACTTTCTTCATAAGATTCACCAATCTTATAATCAGCACAGAGTAAGGTTATCGCTCTATATCCCTTTAATGTCCCGCAACCCCGGCCCTTGGGTATTAAAACCACTATCCCTGTTCGCTGCTCTTCACTCATACTTCCCATTGACTTCATACCATTGAAAACCCTCACCAATACCTCTCGCAAAACCTCCCAATGAGTCACATAGAAGTCGCCGAAATCCCGTCCAAAACCCCGGTGTCTTCCCAAGTTTCTGTCCCTGCACCGCCTGCCATACCTCTTCCTCAGTAATGCGTCCCTCCAAACCTTTCCTGTCCTCCTGACTAATCCTCTCTAAGATGCTACCTAAAACGAAACCACATGCCTCCTGATTATATAACCCCTTCTGCAACTTTCTCTGAAACCATTTATCCGTATAGCAACTCATGCCCTCAGTGTTACGTATCACCTGACCACTCCTATACCCATCTAAATCCTCGTCCACTGTTAAGGACATAATCGTCATGCCCTTCCGTCGTTCCCGAAATTTACGCAATACCATAGCTGAGGGTTTATCCCCCCATAAAACATCCTCCAATCCCCCTCTAACCCTAATGGCATGAAAATTTTCATTTTGAATCTCCCTTAATTGGCCCCGCAGTTCATCGATCTCATCCTGCGGGTACCTCCCCCACCCCTTATAACACTCCCAACTGCTCCTCCAAATACCTCTGCTTCCCATACCTCAACTTCCCATCCTCAGACCCCATCCGCATGTAAAATCCCCTTATTGCCACCTTTGCTCGTGTATCCCACCATTTCACAACATCCTCGATACCATTACCCCCACCCCATAATCTTCCCCACCACTCCTCAAAAACCTCACGATGTCCCTCACCCTGCAGCAAACGCACATTCAATTTCCAATAACTAGGATAAATCTTAACTGCACCCTCCCATCCTAACTCAACCAAAACACCTCTATGGTCTGAAAAACCCATCTCCACACAGGTTACACTGCCCACCTGTATATCCCGCGTTACATAAACCCGATCAAGCCGTGCTGCGTATCCTCTCCGTACAAAGGTGTGTTCCACATTCCACCCCCCACCCTGTACCACATCCACCACCCCCACTGCCCCCAAAACCTCCCTTAAGGCATCCAACATACATCCCGCCCCTCTAGGCTCGACATCCTTCCCTCTAATTATACAATTCCAATCACCTGCTACAATAGTAACCATAGGAAGGCCCCTTAAGGCGTAGACTAAATCGTTACGAACAAAATCCTCCTTAACCCTACGATCATTGCACGCCGGCATGTACACCCCAACAAAACACACCTGAATATCCCCCACTCACCTTCCACCCTAACAATTCTACCCCTCCCCTTCCTCCCATGTCCTCAGATGAAAAGGGCTGGTCTCCCGTACCCCACTGTCACCCCTCCCTTTAAATGCCCAGAACTTCCTGTATATAACCTATAACCTTTCAACATTAATTCCCTTCCACACCTATAATTATGCTCCTGTAGGAAGCATACGTCTACATTCATACGTCTCAGTGTTGCCTCCACCCATTTCCTCTTAACCTCCGCTCGGAGGCCGTTGACATTCATATTCAAACACTTGAATTCTGCAATGGGGGTTTTCCTCTCGGCCTCACGGATCCTGGCTCCACAGTCTTGAAAGTACCACCAAACCCTCGGCTCTCCTTTCCATTTCTACCTCCACCTTTTCCCTTGGCTTCCCCTTTCCCTCCCTTAGCTATGTCCACCCAGGTCTTTTACTGGACCTCTGTCCTGGTGTAATCACATCATCGTCAGCCTCACCACTTGGCCTCTTACGTGACTCACTCTCAAACTCCATGACCCCCTCCCCCGGAGACCTATGCACCTCCACTTCTGCAACAACCACTGACCTGCAGTTGACCACTTTAGCACCATCAACACCCACACCCCCCTGACTCTCCACATCTCCATCCGATTCCACTACTGTACTCTGCAACTCCCCCGGCAATGGACTATCCAGAATCCTCCTCAGGTCCTCAAGACTGGGGTCTGGGAACTCAGTCCCATCCTCCAGTGGACTTCTTTCAGGGGTGACCCCAGCCGCCTCCATTGTCTCACTCGGAGACTCCTGGGTCAATGTCAACACGGCCTCCGCACTCGCTTCAACAGCATCACTCCATTTATCAATTCCCGCAGCATTCGCCATTATATCTTCTACCACAGGTGTCTCGAACAGCACCTGTTCCTCTCGGGCACCTGGTTCTGTCCGCACGTCGTCCTCACCTCGAGTAGTCCCATTGTATGGGCCCCGTCGCCGATCACACGTTGCTGCCATATGCCCAGTGTCGCCGCATAATCGACACGTCCTCTGCTGTCCTGCATACGTCACGTACACCTGGGTACGGAACGCCTCCATCACAACAAAAGACGGTATTTGCCGCCTCAGGGTCATTTTAAGGGAGAACGACCCCTCTGGCATTCCTGCATATGGCCCATGGGCCCATCTCCATACGGTGGCAGCATGGATGACCCCATACTGGCAAAATACCTGTCTGATGTCTACCTCGTCGGCCTCGAACGGAATATTCTTGATCCTTATCCACAAGTAGTGCGCAGACGCATCCCGAAGACGTACCTCCAAGTTTGTGTTGATTACGATGTTCTTCTCCTGATACCTGTCGACGATTCCATTGTAGACACTGCCGGATGCAAACTTGACAAAAACCCTGGCAGATCCATTCAGGGATATTCCATAAATGTCCTCTGTAGATATCCCGTACGTGTCTCTCAAAATCAAAGGCAAGAGAACGTCGGCATTGCTGGGATACACGGCTCCCTGCAGCAAATCAATGCACACAGTATGTACTCGTCGCCGGTATCCATCCGCCATCTTGTAGAAAATCAAAGTTTTCTGACTCCTCCACCAGGGAGCTCTGTACGCACGTCCGTTCACCACCAAGGCTGGGGAACGACTGTCGATAACCACTTAGTAGCGAGCAAAAAGGCAGCAGAGAATAAATGATTGTATTTCCTTCACCAAAAACAAGCTGGTATTTACAATATGTATATAGCTTATGTGCAATATTTACAGATATGCGAGCACACGACAGTGAGAACTGTAGCTACCAGCTGTGAATGTAAGTCTACCAACACTGCTTCACGAGTGTACCACATCGTTTCACAGCTTTGGCTGGCTTCCTTGTGATTGGCTGGTTGAATCAAGGTACAGGTATAATGATGGGGCCCCTGCTCGTTCAACCCTTAGCACCTGGTTCATTAATTGGGAGGCATGCTTATATGCGTGTGTGACATACGCTGAATAAAATGTAACATACTATTCATCCATCCCCTCTCATCCATCACTACTCTCATCCATCTCCCTGTTACAAAATGCGACATCTATAAAATATAGATATCTCCAGAGAATACCAGGACGACTTACTGATCCCCCTCTAGCATCTAGCCTGTTTTTGTTTTGTAACAGTTTGTCAGACTATCCTAGTCCAGTTATCCTGTAAAATTAAGTGGCTTCTCAATAGCGCTTTGGGATCACAACTGAATGAATATAAACCAACTATACAAAAATTTAAATTTTTAATAACAAAGGTGTCTAGGTGGTAATAATTACAGTTAATGTAATTTGTAGAATATCTTATTATACTTGTATATACTTATTCTGTACTTAACAAATAGTGCCAAAGGCACTTCAGATACACTGTACACTTGAATGCTCTTAATATGTACCATCAGGTACGTTACTATGAGATTCACTTATTAATAATATAAGAGAAATATAAGTTAATGACCATTACACACACAAGCATGTATGTACTCACCTAATTGTGGTTGCAGGGGTCGAGACTCAACTCCTGGCCCCGCCTCTTCGCTGTCCGCTACTGGGTCTCTGCTCTCCCTGCTCCATGAGCTTTATCATACCTTATCTTAAAACTATGTATGGTTCCTGCCTCCACTATATCTTTCTCTAGACTATTTCACTTCCTGACTACTCTGTGGCTGAAGAAATGCTTCCTAACATCCCTTTGACTCATCTGAGTCTTCAGCTTCCAGTTGTGTCCCCTTGTTTCTGTGTTCCCTATCTGGAACATCCTGTCACTGTCTACCTTGTCGTTTCCCCGCAGTATTTTGTATGTCGTTATCATGTCTCCTCTGACCCTTCTTTCCTCCAGTGTTGTTAGTCCTATTTCCCTCAACCTTTCTTCATAGGACAGACCCCTGAGTTGTAGAACTAACCTTGTCACAAACCTTTGCACTTTCTCTAGTTTCTTTACGTGCTTGACCAGGTGTGGGTTCCAGACTGGTGCTGCATATTCTAGTATGGGCCTGACGTACACGGTGTACAGTGTCTTGAACGATTCCTTGTTAAGGTAACGGAACGCTAATCTTAGGTTTGCCAGTCGCCCATATGCTGCCGCAGTTATCTGGTTGATGTGTGCCTCCGGGCGACGTGCTTGGGGTTATACTCACCCCAAGGTCTTTCTCCTTTGCCGAGGTTTGTAGCCTTTGTCCGCCTAGCCTGTACTCTGTCAGCGGTCTTATTTGCCCTTCTCCGATCTTTATGACTTTGCATTTGGTGGGATTGAATTCGAGAAGCCAGTTGCTAGACCAGATGTCAAGCTTGTCCAGGTCTGTTTGAAGTCCTGCTTGGTCCTCTTCCGATGTGATTCTCCTCATTAATTTCACATCATCTGCGAACAGAGACATTTCTGAGTCTATCCCGTCCGTCATGTCATTTACATATACTAAGAATAACACTGGTCCTAGGACTGACCCCTGCGGTACGCCGCTCGTCACAGGTGCCCACTGTGATACCTCATCACGCACCATGACCCGTTGTTGCCTCCCTGTGAGGTATTCCCTGATCCATTCCAGTGCCCTTCCTGTTATACATGCTTGTTCTTCCAACTTCTTTACTAATCTCATGTGAGGAACTGTGTCGAAGGAAGGCCTTCCTGTGTATACGTGTCTGTGTATATGGTCCGTAATACTCGGTATGACTCAGTAAGACGTGACTTAGAATGGTACTGACAAGTCCCTAAATAATCTAACTTCTCAATCAACAAGGCAGTCAAACAGCTTGTTTGAACAATATATCGAATCATTTGTCAGACTACAATAATGCTCAAAGCAACAGAGAGTAGCACTGCGTCAGGCAAGGAACAAGGAGACGAAGACCCTAACTGGGGACCATCAGAATATCCTCCCTGAAGGCATAAAACTCCCTTATTACTAAAACAGTGCTCAGCAATACTAAATTCCCGACTACAATAGTTTGTAGATGCCAGAACATTGTAGGTCGAGAGTTTAACCTTTGAAAACGTCAAATATCACCAAGCCTAAATAATGCTCTGTGAACAGAGTTGCACAGAGTTACAAGATGTATGTCCCGGCTCACCAATGGAGACATACTCTACTAAAAGAGAGTCTAAATGACACTAAATGACAGAGCAGGGGAGACGAGATGTGTTTCCAGCAGCAGTAGCAGCAGCAGGCAGGGCGAGAGGGTGATGCAGGCCCAGCAGTTCCAACGTCAGGTTACTCCTAACAGGTAGCGCCTGGCTCGAACTACTTAACAAGTGGGCAGGTAGTTTGCAAGTGCTTGTAGCCAGTCAAAACTCTCCTGCAGCGAGCATAATGAGAGGCGTAGTTGTCACCTGCAGCGAGCATAATGAGGCGTAGTTGTCACCTGCAGCGAGCATAATGAGAGGCGTAGTTGTCACCTGCAGTGAGCATAATGAGGTGTAGTTGTCACCTGCAGCGAGCATAATGAGAGCCGTAGGTGTCACCTACAGCGAGCATAATGAGAGGGATAGTTGTCACCTGCAGCGAGCATAATGAGAGGTGTAGTTGTCACCTGCAGCGAGCATAATGAGATGTGTAGTTGTCACCTGCAGCGAGCATAATGAGAGGTGTAGTTGTCACATCCTACCTACATACATAAGCTAATATAATCAGTCAAATAATAAGATAAGGCATGAAATTATTATTTTAGTTATTAATGAAAATATCAGCAATATATAATTATATGAAAAGACATTATATACAAATATATTCATCGGGTCCTTTCCATAGGTCGCAACACGCCCTTCTTCCACCAATACTCTCATCCTTCTAATCTTATTCATCTTTTTCCTCATCCATCTCTACTCTCATCCATCTTTCCCTTCATCCATCTCTCTCTCGCTCTCTCTCTCTCCATCTTTCATTTTCACATTCTAACTCTCCTTAATCTCACTCTTTCTATATATTGATAAGAATTGTAATAAGGAGACTTAAATCTCACTCTTACTCAGCTGAAATGCTGAGCTGGCAGCTCCAAGTTGAGGGCGAGGAGGAGGAGCACGAGGAGGAGGAGGGGAAGAGGAGGAGGAGGAGGAGCACGAGGAGGAGGAGGAGGAGGGGAAGAGGAGGAGGACGAGGAGGACGAGGAGGAGGGGAAGAGGAGGAGGAGGAGGAGCACGAGGAGGAGGAGGAGGAGGGGAAGAGGAGGAGGAGGAGGAGCACGAGGAGGAGGGGAAGAGGAGGAGGAGCACGAGGAGGAGGAGCACGAGGAGGAGGAGCACGAGGAGGACGAGGAGGAGGGGAAGAGGAGGAGGACGAGGAGGACGAGGGGAAGAGGAGGAGGAGGAGCACGAGGAGGAGGAGCACGAGAGAGGAGGAGCACGAGAGGAGGAGGAGGAGGAGGAGGAGGAGGAGGGAAGAGGAGGAGGAGGAGGAGGAGGAGCACGAGGAGGAGGGAAGAGGAGGAGGAGCACGAGGAGGAGGAGCACGAGGAGGAGGAGCACGAGGAGGAGGAGCACGAGGAGGACGAGGAGGAGGGAAGAGGAGGAGGACGAGGAGGACGAGGGGAAGAGGAGGAGGAGGACACGAGGAGGAGGAGCAGAGGAGGAGGAGGAGAGGAGGAGGAAGGAAGAGGAGGAGGAGGAGGAGCACGAGGAGGAGGGGAAGAGGAGGAGGAGCACGAGGAGGAGGAGCACGAGGAGGAGGAGGAGGAGGGGAAGAGGAGGAGGACGAGGAGGACGAGGAGGAGGAGCACGAGGAGGAGGAGGAGGAGGGGAAGAGGAGGAGGAGGAGGAGCACGAGGAGGAGGGAAGAGGAGGAGGAGCACGAGGAGGAGGAGACGAGGAGGAGGAGCACGAGGAGGAGGAGCAGAGGAGGACGAGGAGGAGGGAAGAGGAGGAGGACGAGGAGGACGAGGGGAAGAGGAGGAGGAGGAGCACGAGGAGGAGGAGCACGAGGAGGAGGAGGAGGAGGAGGAGGAGGAGGAGGAGGAGGAGGGGAAGAGGAGGAGGAGCACGAGGAGGAGGGGAAGAGGAGGAGGAGCACGAGGAGGAGGAGCACGAGGAGGAGGAGCACGAGGAGGAGGAGCACGAGGAGGACGAGGAGGAGGGGAAGAGGAGGAGGACGAGGAGGACGAGGGGAAGAGGAGGAGGAGGAGCACGAGGAGGAGGAGCACGAGGAGGAGGAGGAGGAGGAGGAGGAGGAGGAGGGGAAGAGGAGGAGGAGGAGGAGCACGAGGAGGAGGGGAAGAGGAGGAGGAGCACGAGGAGGAGGGGAAGAGGAGGAGGAGGGGAAGAGGAGGAGGAGCACGAGGAGGAGGAGGGGAACTGGAGGAGGATAGGAAGACGGGTAGATTAGAGGAGAAGAGAGGAGGTATAAGAGAGAGGGAGAGGACATGAATGAGAGAAGTTGGATGGGAGGAAGAGAATAGAAAAAAAAAGAAGAGGAAGTAAATAGAGGAGGAAGAGGCGTAAGAGATGTTCCAGGGTAGACAAAATGGAAGAAGAGAGATGACAGGGTGGAGAGGAGAGATGACAGAGTGGAGAGGAGAGATGACGGGGTGCAGAAGAGAGATGACAGGGTACAGAGGAGAGATGACAGGGTGGAGAGGAGAGATGACAGGGTGGAGAGGAGAGATGACGGGGTGCAGAAGAGAGATGACAGGGTACAGAGGAGAGATGACAGGGTGGAGAGGAGAGATGACAGGGTGGAGAGGAGAGATGACGGGTGCAGAAGAGATGACAGGGTACAGAGGAGAGATGACAGGGTGGAGAGGAGAGATGACAGGGTGGAGAGGAGAGATGCCGGGGTGCAGAAGAGATGACAGGGTGCAGAGGAGAGATGACAGGGTGGAGAGGAGAGATGACAGGGTAGAAAGGAAAGATGACAGGGTGGAGAAGAGAGATGACAGAGTGGAGAGGAGAGATGATGGACAGAGGAGAAAATGACAGGGTGGAGAGAAGATGACAGTAGAAAGAAAGATGACAGGGTGGAGAAAGAGATGACAGAGTGGAGAGAGAGATGACAGGGAAGGAGAGATGACAGGGTGAGAGGAAGATGACAGGGTACAGAAGAGATGACAGGGTGCAGAGGAGAGATGACAGGGTGGAGAGGAGAGATGACAGGGTACAGAAGAGATGACAGGGTGCAGAGGAGAGATGACAGGGTGGAGAAGAGAGATGACAGAGTGGAGAGGAGAGATGACAGGGTGGAGAGGAGAGATGACATGGTAGAGAAGAGAGATGACATGGTGGAGAAGAGAGATGACAGGGTGCAGAAGAGAGATGACAGGGTGGATAGGAGAGTTGACAGGGTGCAGAAGAGAGATGTCAGAGGAGGGAAGATGACAGGGTGGAAGGAAGATGACAGGATGGAGAAGAGAATGACAGGGCAGAAAGGATGAGGGAGAAGAGAATGACAGGGTGAAGAAAATGACAGATTGGAGGAGATATGACAGGGTGGAAGGAGAGATCAGGATGGAGAAGAGAGATGACAGGGTGCAGAGAGAGATGACAGGGTGGAAAAGATGAAGGGTGCAGATGAGAGATGACAGGGTGGAAGAGAGATGACAGGGTGCAGAAGAGAGATGTCAGAGTGGAGAGGAGACATGACAGGGTGCAGAAGAGAGATGACAGGGTGCAGAAGAGAGATGTCAGAGTGGAGAGGAGAGATGACAGGGTGGAGAGGAGAGATGACAGGATGGAGAAGAGAGATGACAGGGTGCAGAAGAGAGATGACAGGGTGGAGAAGAGATGACAGGGTGCAGATGAGAGATGACAGGGTGGAGAAAGAAATGACAGGGTGGAGAAGAGGGATGACAGGGTGGAGAGGAGAGATGACAGGGTGCAGAAGATAGACGACAGAATGTAGAAGATATTACACTGTGAAGAGATGACAGGGTGGAGAAGAGATATAATAGAGCGGAGGGATGACAGGGCGGAGATGAGAGATGACAGGGTAGAGAAGAGAGATGACAGGGTGAAGAAGAGATGACAGGATGGAGAAGAGATGACAGGGTGAAGAAGAGATGACAGGGTGGAGAAGAGATGACAGGATGGAGAAGAGATGACAGGGTGAAGAAGAGATGACAGGGTGGAGAAGAGATGACAGGATGGAGAAAACAGATGACTGGGTGAAGAGATGACAGGGTGAAAAAGAGATGACAGGGTGGAGAAGAGATGACAGGGAGGAGAAGAGATGACAGGGTGAAGAAGAGATGACAGGGTGGAGAAGAGATGACAGGGTGGAGAAGAGATGACAGGGAGAAGAGATGACAGGGTGAAGAAGAGATGACAGGGTGGAGAAGAGATGACAAGGTGTAGAAGAGATGACAGGTTGGAGAAGAGATGACAGGGTGAAGAAGAGATGACAGGGTGAAGAAGAGATGACAGGGTGGAGAAGAGATGACAGGATGGAGAAGAGATGACAGGGTGAAGAAGAGATGACAGGGTGGAGAAGATATGAAACTGTGAAGAAGAAATGACAGGCTGGAGAAGAGATGAGAGGATGGAGAAGACAGATGACAGCGTGAAGAGGTAACAGGGTGAAGAGATGACTGGGTGAAGAAGAGATGACAGGGTGGAGAAAAGATGACAGTGAGAAGAAGAGATGACAGATTGAAGAAGAGATGACAGATTGAAGAAGAGATGACAGGGTGGAGAAGAGATGACAGGATGGAGAAAAGATGACAGGGTGAAGAAGAGATGACAGGGTGGAGAAGAGATGACAGGGTGGAGAAGAGATGAAAGGGTGAAGAAGAAATAACAGGGTGGAGAAGAGATGACAGGGTGGAGAAGAGATGACAGGATGGAGAAGACAGATGACAGGATGAAGAGGTAAGAGGGTGAAGAAGAGATGACAGGGTGGAGAAGAGATGACTGGGAGGAGAAGAGATGACAGGGTGAAGAAGAGATGACATGGTGGAGAAGAGATGACAGGGATAAGAAGAGATGACAGGGTGGAGAAGAGATGACTGGGAGGAGAAGAGATGACAGGGTGAAGAAGAGATGACAGGGTGGAGAAGAGATGACAGGGAGGAGAAGATATGACAGGGTGAAGAAGAGATGACAGGGTGGAGAAGAGATGACAGGATGGAGAAGACAGATGACAGGGTGAAGAGGTAACAGGGTGAAGAGATGACAGGGTGAACAAGAGATGACAGGGTGTAGAAAAGATGACAGGGTGGAGAAGAGATGACAGGGTGAAGAAGAGATGACAGGGTGAAGAAGAGATGACAGGGTGTAGAAGAGATGACAGGGTGGAGAAAAGATGACTGGGTGGAGAAGAGATGACATGGTGAAGAAGAGATGACAGGGTGGAGAAGAGAGAGATGACAGGGCAGAGAGGAGAGATTATAAGGTGTAGAGGAGAGATGGGGAGAGACAAGTTATGGAGAGAAAATAAAGATGGGGAAAGAGAACGGATGAATGGGTGATGAGACGATATAGAGGGAAAGCCAGGTTGGGGAGGATGTAGTGAGGGTGGGGAGAGTGTAGTCTGGTTGGGGAGAGTGTAGTCTGGTTGGGGAGAGGAGAGTCATCATTTAGAGAGTAGGCAGGTTCGGCAGAGGGGAGTCAGGTTGTGGAGAGTGGGGTCAAGTTGGGGAGAGGGGAGTCAGGTTGTGGAGGGTGGGGTCACGTTGGGGAGAGGGGATTCAGATTGGGGAGAAGGATGCCAGGTTGGTGAGAGGGGAGCCTGGTTTGGGAGAGAAGTGCCAGATGGAAAGGGTTGAGCCAGGTGGGTGAGAGGAGAGGTTGGTTAGGGAGAGAGGAACCAAGTTAGGAAGAGGGGAGCCATGATTGGGAGAGGGTTGCCAGATGGGGAGAGTGGAGCCAGGTGGGGAGAAGGGAGACAGATTGGGGATATGGGAGTCAGGTGAGGAGAGGAGAGCCAGGTGTAGGGAGAGAGAAGCCAGGCGGGGAGAGGGGGCCAGGTGTGGGAAGAGGGGAGCTAGGTGTGGGGAGTGGAGCCAGGTGAGGAGAAGGGAGCCAAGTATGGGGAGAGGGGAGCCAGGTGTGGAGCGAGGGGAGCCAGATGTGGGGAGAGGAGCCTGGTGTGAGGAGGGCCATGTTTGGGGGAGGAGCCAGGTGTGGAAGAGGGTGCCAGGTGAAGAGAGGAGCCAGGTGTGGGGAGGGGGGATGCCAGGTGGAAAGATTGGAGCAAGGTGTGGGGAGGGGAACCAGGTTGGGGAAAGTGGAGCCAGGTGGGAGAGGGAAGTCAGGTCGGGGATAGGGGAGCTCGGTTGGGCAGAGGGAAGCCAGGGTGGGAAGAGGAGAGCCAGGTTAGAGAGAGGGGAGCCATGTTTGGGGAAGGGGAGGAGGATGTGGGGAGAGGGAAGCCAGGTGTGAGAAGAGGGGTGCCAGATGGGGAGAGAGGAGCCATGTGGGGAGATGGGAGCCAGGTTGGGAGATGGGAGCCAGGTGTGGGGAGAGGGGAATCAGGTGTGAGGAGAGGGAAGCCATGTGAAGGAGAGGGGAGCCAGGTGTGGTTAGGGGGTGCCAGGTGGAGAGAGGGGAGCCAGGTGGGAGAGAGTGGAGCTAGGTGTGGGGAGAGGTTAGCCAGGTGGGGAGATGGGAGCCAGGTGTGGGCAGAGGGGAGCAAGGTGTGAGGAGAGGGGAGCCAGGTTTAGGGGAGGCGAGCCAGGTATGGAGAGAGTGGAGCCAGGTTTGGGGGAGGCGAGCCAGGTATGGAGAGAGTGGAGCCAGGTTTGGGGGAGGCGAGCCAGGTATGGAGAGAGTGGAGCCAGGTGTGGGGAGAGGGGAGAAAGGTGGGGGAAAGGGAACCAGGTGGGGAGACGTGAGCAAGGTGTGAGGAGAGGGGAGCTATGTTGGGAGAGGGGAGCCAGGTTAGGGAGAGAGGAGCCAGGTTGGGGAAAGGGGAGCCAGGTTTAGGAGAGGGGTCCAGGTTGGTTAGAGGGGAGTCAGATTGGGGATAGGGGAGACTGGTGGGGGAAAGGGGAGCCAGGTTGGAGAGAGGGGAGCCATGTTTTGGAGAAGGGAGCCAGGTTAGGGAGAGGGGAGTCAGGTTGAGGAGACAGGAACAAGGGTGAGGAGAGAGGTGCCAGGTGGGGAGAGTTGAGCCAGGTGGGGCAGAGGAGAAGTTGGTTGGGGAGAAGGGAGCCATGTGGGGAGAGAGGAACCAGGTGGGGAAGGGGAGACAGGTGGGGAGGGCGAGCCAGGTGGGGTAGATAGGACCCAGTGGGGAGAGGAGCCATGGGAAGAGGAGCCAGGTGGGGAGAGGGAAGCCAGGTATCGTGAGGGTGCCAGATGGGGAGAAGGGAGCCAGGGGTGGGGGAGAAGGAGCTAGGTGTTGGGAGAGGGGAGCCAGGTGTGGGGAGAGGAGAGCCAGGTGTGAGAAGAGAGGTGCCAGGTGGGGAGAGGGGAGCCAGATGTGGGGAGAGTTGATCCAGGTTGGGAGAGGTAATCCAGGTTTCTGAGGAGCCAGGAATGGGAAGAGGGGAGCCAGGGGTGAGGAGAGGGGATCCAGATTGGGAATAGGGAAGCCAGGTTGGGAGATGGAAGCCAGGTTGGGGAGAAGGATGCCAGGTTGGGGAGAGGAGAGCCTTGTTTGGGAGAGGGGTGCCAGGTGGAGAGAGTTGAGCCAGGTGGGTGAGAGAGGTTACCTGGGGAGAGGTGAACCAGGTTAGGGAGAGGGGAGCCAGGTTAGGGAGAGGGGAGCCAGGTGGGGAGAGGGGAGCCAGGTGAGAAGAGGAGAGCCAGGTGGGGGGAGGAGAGCCAGGTGTGGAAGAGGAGCCAGGTGGGGAGAGGAAGCTCATGTTGGCAGAAGAGCAAGTGGGATAAGGGATGCAGGTGGGGAGAGGGGAGCCAGGTGGGGAGAGGGAAGCCATGTGGGCAGAAGGGAGCCAAGTGGGGATAAGGGATGCAGGTGGGGAGAGGGGAGCCAGGTGGGGAGAGGGAAGCCATGTGGGCAGAAGGGAGCCAAGTGGGGATAAGGGATGCAGGTGGGGAGAGGGAGCCAGGTGGGGAGAGGGGAGGTTGGTTCATATTAAAGTCATAAATCGATCGAACGCGTCATCGAAAAAGTAAAATGAAGCCAAATCCTATTGTTGACCTCCCCTCCCTCTCCCCTCCCTCTCCCCTCCCTCTCCCCTCTCTCTCCCCTCCCTCTCCCCTCCCTCTCCCCTCCCTCTTCTTCCCCACCTCTTCCTTTCCTCCACATCCACTTCCTCTCCCTCCTTACTCTTCTTCCCTCCCCTTCCTCCTCTCCTCTCCCTCTTTCTTCTCTTCCCTTCGTCTGCCTCTGACACATGGACACATGGACACATGGACACGTGGACACATGGACACGTGGACACATAGACACGTGAACACATGGACACATGGACACGTGGGCACATGGACACATGGACACATGGACACGTGGACACATGGACACGTGGACACATGGACACATGGACACGTGGACACATGGACACATGGACACGTGGACACATGGACACATGGACACATAGACACGTGGACACATGGACACATGGACACGTGGACACATGGACACGTGGACACGTGGAAAATACATATATCTATTCACATTATTGTACAATTTATTATGATAATTATTTAATTGACATTATTATTATTATTATTATTATTATTATTATTGTTATGATTATTATTATTATTATTAATTATTATTATTATTATTGTTATTATTGTTATTATTATTATTGTTATGATTAATATTATCATTATTAATTATTATTATTATTAATTATTATTATTATTATTATTATATTTGACTACTCTGTTGTCTGTTTTATGTGATGATGATAACTTAGAATACAGTGACATGGTGGGATATTATGTGATGTATCATTATGTAAGATATACGGTGTTATGTGATGTAGATGAGCATGTTGTTACCACATAACGCAGGTATGTGACACAGGGATGAGCATGTTGTTACCACATGACGCAGGTATGTGACACAGTGATGAGCATGTTGTTACCACATAACGCAGGTATGTGACACAGGGATGAGCATTTTGTTACCACATGACGCAGGTATGTGACACAGTGATGAGCATGTTGTTACCACATAACGCAGGTATGTGACACAGGAAGTCGTGTTCTTGCAGTTCTTGTAAACACTTGCGTCCTTGGACCCCCTATTTAATTTTAACGTATGTTTTATATTGTATCACACACTTGATGGGAGAGGTTTTCCTGATGATTGAACGATGCTTAAGTTTCCCCTCATATCTAGCATCAATTTCGACGGATGTGAGGTTGTATTGACTAGTAAATGTTCTATATAAATTGTACAAAGTTTAACTCAGAAGTACAGTATAATATACAGCTGAACCTCGGTGTTCGAACGTACCGGACCTCGGACAAACCGGAATCCGAACAATTTTGTTCAGAAAAATTGACCCGGTCTTCGAACGTTTTTCATGGAGTTCGAACGAATTTCAAAAATCTTTACAGGAAAGCCGTTTCAAAAATGTTTTAAAGTGATCTCTGACACTGATATAGCTCTCAGAGACGTTTGGAAGAGTTAGTTCAACATCCTCCAGTGTGCGAGGCTGATAACTAAAGCCTGGGAAATACTGTTTCATACATCGAACTTTTCATAGTTCGATCACTACCTTGGAAACAATTAAGTTCAAACACCGAGGTTCCATTGTTCTACCTTCTAGAAGCTCTTGTGTTGTCATAACAACGAGTCACGCTCTCTCTTATGACTGTTGTTGATATAATGTTGATGAGGTCGGTCAGGTGGTTGAGTGTGGATCAGAGGAGAGACACTCTAGCCATCATAGGAGTAAAATGGGCCTAATCAGTCTCCTTCCCTTAACCATACTCATAGTGGATAATAACCTGAGGGTCTCGTGGGGTTGACCTCTGTATCAAGGTGTTCGGTCACCCTGGGTATGGCCTCTTCTGATGTGTGTTAGTCACTTGGCACTCAGCATCAAACCTTTTATTATAGGCAGACGATATGATGATCCCCACACTACATACTATATATATATATATATATATATATATATATATATATATATATATATATAAATCTCTAGTGTGTCGATGCATGCAGGGGATGAGATGAAAAGCTGTAAGCCTCCTGCCTGAAAGCTGGCTGCCTTGGAATAACATCTAGCGAAAGCTGGATGCCAAGGTATTGGACCAGTGTGGTACGGTCGGCAAAGCACTGCGTACCTTGTCATGAGGTTCGTAGGTTCGAGTCTCCGTCGGCCAGAGATCAGTGTTTGTGAATATTTCGCCTGCTCTTGCGAATTCTAGCATATATATATATATATATATATATATATATATATATATATATATATATATATATATATATATATATAGGATGGGTCCACCTCTGGTATATATATAGTAGTGATCGAACTATGAAAAGTTCGATGTCCGAAACAGTATTTCCCAGGCTTTAATTATCAGCCTCGCACACTGGAGGATGTTGAACTAACTTAAGAAACATAAGAACATAAGAAAAAAGGAACACTGCAGCAGGCCTACTGACCCATGCAAGGCAGATCCATCACTCCCCGGCTTAGACCTGACCACCTGGAGTTAACCCTTTCCAGGTAAACTCCAGGTAGTCAGGTCACTTCCACTTAAGGAACTAGTACGGCATCTGACCTAGTAGCACAAGCTAGTCAGGTCCAACTCACACCCACTCATGAGAGCTATATCAGTGTCAGTGATCACTTTAAAACATTTTTGAAACGGCTTTCCTGTAAAGATTTTTGAAATTCGTTCGAACTCCATGAAAAGCGTTCAAAGACCGGGTCAATTTTTCTGAACAAAATTGTTCGGATTCCGGTTTGTCCGAGTTCCGGTACGTTCGAACACCGAGGTTCAGCTGTATATTAAACTTTCTTCTGAGTTATACTTTGTACAACTTATATATATATATATATATATATATATATATATATATATATATATATATATATATATAGCAATGCTCTTCTTGCCATATAAGACAAGCGAAAATTTGTGTATGTAATAATTTCGCAAAAATCATTCTGAACCTAACGAAAAAAATATATTTCATTGTGTTTGTTTATTATTAAATTATTGTAAAAGTATCTAAAATATATTTAGTTGGGTTAGGCTAAATTAAATTGCGCTTGTTATAATAAGGTTAGGTAGGTTTTCAAAGTTTCTTTTGGTAAAAAATAATAAATTTTTACATTAACATAAATGAAAAAAAATATATCTTTAAACGAATAAGGGAAAATTTAATAAAGGACTTAATTTTAAATGAGTTCTTTCTAATTGACCAGTTTTACCTAATCGGCACGACATATATATATATATATATATATATATATATATATATATATATATATATATATATATATATATATATATTGTGTGTGTGTGTGTGTGTGTGTGTGTGTGTGTGTGTGTGTGTGTGTGTGTGTGTGTTTATTTATTTATTTCCTAGGTGCTGGGTCCAGGATTGATGTTGTCACTTCTTAGTTTATAACAGTATTTAGGACAGTCTTTCTATATATTTTCTGGGAGTGTCAGTCAGGACTGTATGTTCTTAGTGGGTATTTTCCTGGCACGTTCTGGGTTGTGTACTGTCTGCTAATTATTAATATTGAACTGCTTGACCAGCTCCGGGCATTCGCTGCCCGACCTTGGTTGTGAGCAGGTGTGCTGGCAAGGGTCTCTGGTGGACAGTGGCCACAACCTTTAGTTTCAATATGGCGGCGACATACCGGAGGCGGATAAACACTGTGTGTATTGAAGTGCTGGTGGGAGCTATCTACCCGTCCAATGCAGAAGTATTATTGCCTGCCATAATTCGAGACGCTTATGGAATACCCACTGAAGATTTATATGGAGTAGCGCTAAATGGAGCCTCTAGGGTATTTGTGAAATTTGTGACCAGTGGAGCATATGAACGAGTGGTTGACGCTTACCAGGAAAAGCGAATGGTCGTTAGTGAAGGCTTGGAGGTGAGGTTACGGGACGTGTCGGCTACGTATGTTTGGATCAGAGTACGTAATTTGCCATTTGCGGCCGATGCTGTTGATGTGAAGAGGGTCTTTCAGGCATATGGAGTGATACATGCCGCTAACATCGGGAGGTGGACCCAGGGGGCCTATTCTGGTATGCCGGAAGGGTCGGTCAGTCTCAAGATGACATTGAGGAGACCAATACCTTCGTATGTTCTCCTGCCGGAATTCCGTACACAAGTCTATGTTACGTACGTGGGGCAGGTGCGAACGTGTAGGCTATGTGGGCAGCCGGGGCACATGGCACTGGCGTGTGACCAACGGGGGATACCAACCCAGCGACAACATGGTGCCACGATGCAGGAACAAGGGGAGACGTCATTGCAGGATGAGGCTGTACATCAACAGGAGCCAGCAGCTACGGGTGAGCTGATTAGTACTGGCAAGTGGAGTGACGTCGTGGAGGAAGAGGCAGAGGTGGTTGTATCACTGCCACCGGTGACGCAGCCGGATGAGGATCGTGGCTCCCTGGATCGTGAGGTGCGGAGGGAGGATGACGTATTGGTTGACTTATCTGGACCTCTCTTGGAAGATTTGCAGAAGATGCTAGATAGCCCGGCGCCGGTGGCAGACGACTATGTGGAGGGTACCTTACCGGAGATGGTGGCAAGGCCAGGTGAAGTGCTGAATGGGCGTGTAAGTATGGAGGCAGGTGATGGTATGGATGATCAGGTGCAGGTGTGTGTGGTTGAGGCTGAGGTACATAGGGGTGTGTCGGATGTGAGTGGTGTGAGAGGTGAGGCAGCAGGTGAGGTCATGGAGGTAGCGGAGGGATCCCGCAAGAGATCCAGTGGATCAGTGGAGGATGATGTGTTGACTCCAGCTCAGAGAACCGGCAAGAAATTATGGGCGGATGTGGCTAAGGGCGGGAAAGGCGGGGTTAAGGGTAAAGTCACGGGCGGAGAGGGAGGGGGTAATGGTGGGGGAGGACTAGTGATGAAGCTAGGTGGGTCTAGATTAGTGAAGCATCGTGGGAAGCCTCCAATGAAACCTTCAAGTGTCTCTGTATGAACGTTAATGGCCTACGGGCAGAGGTTAAACGGTTATGGGTGGAAGCAACTTTAAAGAGAGAGGGGATTGACGTATGTTTCTTACAGGAACACAATTTTAAGTGTGATAGGGAATTGTTGCTAAAGGGTTATACTTTATACACAGGGAGTACAGTGAATCTCAAGGGTGGGGTGTTGGTGGGCATTAGGGAGACCAGCCCTTTTAGTATGAGGTATTGGGAGGAGGTGGGGGATGGGATTATTGTGAGAGTTGATGGGGTATGTGGAGACATACCTGTTAGTTTTATTGGGGTTTATATGCCTGCTACCAATGTACGGAGTGTGAAGGAAGCTTTTGTGCGTGAATTTTTAGTTTATGCTTTAAGGGGCTTGCCTGAGGTGGTAATAATAGCTGGTGATTGGAACTGTATTATTCGGAAGCGTGATGTAGAGCCTCAGGGCTCGGGATGTGAACTTGCAGTTTTGAGGGATGTGTTGGGGGCGGTGGGAGTCAAGGATGTGGTTGTGGGAAGGGATGCTTTGGTGGAGCATACTTTTTTTAGGAGAGGATATGCGGCACGACTAGATAGGGTTTATGTAGCGTCAGGTATAAGTGTAGGAGACGTGCGTCTTCTCGATGTTGGGTTCTCTGATCACCGTGGTGTAGTGGCGGTGTTGAGCTGGGTTGGGGCTTTTCAAGATATATCCAGGTCATTGGAAATTGAATGTTCGTTTGTTACAGAGGGATGGGGATAGGGATGCTTTTGCGGACTGGTGGGGAGGTGTGGGGAAGGGCAGAGGATGAGGGATGAGGTGAGGTGGTGGTCTTCACAGGCGAAGGAGGCGGTGAGGATTATTATAGGAGGGCCGGAGTGGAGGAGGAGGGTTATAGGTATGGTTTGCAACGTTATTTAGAAAGTCAGCTTAGGTCTTGTTATGTAGGGGAGGAGGAGGGGCATCAGGCAGAAATTAGTATGCTACGTGGGAGGTTAAGGGACATACAAAATGATAGATTTCATGCGGTCAGGGTCAGGTGTCAATTTGATGAGGTTTTATGGGGAGATAGGCCCTCGGGCACTGTTTTGAGGAGGTTTAGGAAAAGGAGGAAGGGTATGATTATCTCGTCGTTGAAGGTTGAAGAAGACCTGGGAGGGTATCAGAAAGGGCAGGTGTTAAGTACAACTGATGGCATGTGTGGGTATGCGGGATGTTGGTTTCAGCAAAAGTTTAGGAGAGTGGTTGGGAGTGAGGCAAGTCGAAGGATCATTTTGGAGGGGATACAGGAATGTCTGGGGGAGGAGGATAGGAAGGGGTTAGGAAGATGTATATCAGAGGCGGAAGTATGGCAGGCGGTGCAGGGATTAAGGTTAGGAAAGGCACCTGGGGTGGATGGCTTACCGGGAGATTTTTATGTGTTACATTGGGAGGTGTTAAAGGATCGGCCAGTTTCGCCGATCTCTTTCTGACAGACTCAAGGAGTACAAAAATAGTGTTAGGCTTGCCGACACTAATAATGCTCTTTTCTGTCATGTCAGAGATCACAGTCATCCTATTGATTGGTCTTCTGCTAAAACTGTCTACCCTACGTCCAACTTTCATAGTCGCTGCCTGGTTCGATCCTCCCTTATACACAACTTTCCCTGTATTAATCTTAGCTCTGGCTTTGTCTCTGTTGATGCTTTCCTCTCTCATTACATTGTTAAATGCTCTAAACTTCAGAACACCCGTGACTTAACCTGATTCCTTCCCCTTTCATCTCTTCCCCCTTCTCCTTTTTTCTCTTATGGGTTTTCCTTTCTTTCTTTTCTTTTGCCTTGTATTTGTCCTTCATTTTATTCGCCTTTCCTCCCTCTGTGTTTTCGTCCCACCCTTGCGGGCCGCTAGCCTCATTGCAGTGCTCCCTTTCTTGAATATGACTGTCTCCACTACTACTATTACTACTACTACCACTTCCACTACTTACTCCATTATTTCCCCACTCTCTTGTACCCTTCCCTGTCTGCCTGCCTATAAATACCCCTTCCTCCGTCTCTGTGTGTATTGTTCCAGTCACGGTATTGTGCCTTTTTTGTTATTAGCTATAACGTTGTTATGCTCGGATTATAAGATCTTTGCAAAAATTCTGGCGAATCGAATAAAGAGGGTGTTGGAGAAGGTTTTAGATGATGGGCAACATGGTGTGCCGGGCGAAGCATAAGGACTGGGCATAGAAGGATTAGGGAGTTTGTGGATAACAAGAGGGAGGAGGGTGCTAGGTTTAGATTGGGAGACTGCATATGATAGCGTAGATAGGGAATTTTTGTTTGGGGTTTTGTTGGGGTTGGGGTTTGGGGAAGAAATCGTGGGGTGGGTTAGGACTTTATATGACCAGGCTTTGGCAAGGGTCCAGGTAAATGGGAAGTTGGGGGTTCAGGTGAGTTATGAAAGGGGTTTGCGGCAGGGTTGTCCTCTGTCGCAAATCCTGTTTGGGTGTATGCAGGACCCTTTCTATAGACTGGTTAGGGAAGGGGTTTGGGATGGGGAGGTGGGTAGGGGTTGTGAGTCGGGCATAGTGGGATATGTCGATGATACAACCGTCCTGGTGGGTAGTAGTGAGGGCTTATTACATGTGAATAGGATTGTGGGTATTTTTTGGGGAAGCGACAGGTATGAGGGTGAATAGGGCTAAGTCAAGTTTGTTGGAAGTAGGTGCATGGGTGGGAGGGACGTTGGACAGTAGGGGCGGTTGGAAGTGCGTCGATAGGATTAAAATTTGTGGGGTGATATTCAGTCATGATAGGGAATTGGCAAGAGAATTGAATTCGGTGGCAGTGGTGGACAGAGCTATAGATAGGTTGGGAGGCATTAGGTCTACAGAAGTAACACTGTTGCAACGGGCAGTGGTGGTAAATGTTTTAGTATATAGCAAAATATGGTTTGTTGCTGCCGTATATCCTCTCCGGGAGTGTGATGTAGAGAGGTTGCTTGGGAGGGTTTTTCGTAATATTTGGAGTCATGGGAGGCATTGGTTAGGTAGGGAGGTGGTGACTACTGGGTTGGGGTTGGGGGTTGGGGTTGATACCGCTACGTAACAGGCTTCAAAGTATTTTTGTTAAGCAAAAATATGTGGTAGGTGGGGGTACAGGGGGCAGGAGGGTGAATGGGGTCATGTAGGAGGTACGTAGGTGGTGGCGGGGTAGGGATCTGTTGAGATGTGAGGCTATGTTGAGGTTCCTCCTTGTTGTTAGGGAGCCTGGGAGGGTTAAAGTAGGTGTGTTGGATAGAGTGGGGGGGAGGGGAGGTGTGGTGCAGGGTGCAGGTATTTATCCTATGTATAATTGGAGGTTAACGTGGCGTTGGATGAAGAAGTTGCGAATACCACCAAGAGTGCGTGAAACAGGATATAGGTTTTTATTGGGTATTTTAGCGACGCGTGCACAGTTGTTTAGAATGGGCATTATTAGGGATGGGTTGTGTGGATCATGTGGGGTCCTGGACACAGCATATCATACTCTGTATTTCTGTGATACGTTGGTGGGGGTCAGGGAGTGGTTTAGTGGGGTATTAAGGAGGGTGGGAGCAGGGGGCTTGATGACCCTGAGGGCTTTGTGTTTGGACGTGGGGGCTTTTCCAGAGGATGTTGGTAGGGCGGTAGTTTACTTGGTGGTCGAGTATATACATATTTTGTGGGTAATGTGGGAGGCTCCCGGAGCACAGCGTATCCGAGCGTTGGCAGCAGGTATATATAGGTCTAAGTGTAGAAATCAGGTTATATATGCAGGGACATGGTGTAAAGCTTTCTCTCAGGGTTATAGGGAATTGACTATAGGTATTCTGTTGGGGGAGTGAGGGGGGAGGAGGGGGAGGTACCTCATTAAAGGGCTGGTCGAAAAAGGGAGGGGGGTATGGTCAGGAGTGTCAGGACAGGGGGGTTATGGCGGGTGACATGGCTAGGGTTATGTACAGTCTCTCCGGTGTCACCTGATAGGGCGTCAACACGTGTAGTCCAGCAGACAGTGGTAGGAGGACAGGTGGACATATATTGTATTGTGTGGTGATGATGCAAGTTTTGCAATCACATGTCTAAACAGGTCTTGGACTTATGCGACTTAGAACGATCATTATGTTGTACTTTTGTTGGTCGCACGTAATTACTGGCTTAATGGTTATAGGTTGGAGTATTAGGGAAGAAAGGTGTTTAGGGTAAGGTTGGGTGTTTTTGTACTCAAGTGCGTGTTTTGTGCTATTTTGGCCTCAGCGTGAATTGGCGTGAATGTGCGTGTCTCAGTCCATAGGACGACAGGTTACAGGTGTGCCATAACATGTTTAATTTGTAGATTGTATATGGTGTAGGGTAAAGCTTCACATCACTTACATTGTTAGGTTTAGTTTTCTATTTAGGTTGATGGTGAAAGCTGTGAACCGTATATCGTTTGTCTTAATTGTGATTAGTATCGTTAGCATTTTTGATGTCCTTGATGTGGTATTAACATGGTTTGACGCCATAGTATAATTATATATACAAAACATGAACGATGTTATATTTGTAAGGTTGATGTAAATATGCCACAAGTATTGTATTGTTTTGATTTATTATGTAGGTAGCTGTGTTCAATGTTTCTGTACATAATAATAATAATAATAATAATAATAATAATAATAATAATTTTTATTTGGACATGATACAAAGAATTATATTGTCCAATGTGTTCATATTTCTGTAGGGTAAGTGTCCGCATCATGGCACTTACATATTTAGGTGGTTTCTTTTCTGTTTAGTTTGATGACATCCTTAGGTTATTTTTATACATTAGTCTTAAGATAATTATATTGTTTTGAATTATGAGGTACTTGGTGTTGTACCATCATGTTTCTTTTTTGTATTATCACTGTTTTGATTAATAAAATATAAAAAAAAAATTATTAATATTTCTTTTATGACACTCTCCCGGCTGTGTGCCTCTGCCTGTTGTATATTACTTTCTTATAGGCTATTTTATTATTCCTGGCATAAGCTTATGACTATACTATTCTTGGTGATTTAGAAAGGTTTGGCAATAGGGTAGTTGATGAGTGGAACAGTCTGCCTAGTAGGGTTATTGAAGCTAGGACCTTGGGTAGTTTCAAATTTAGGTTGGATAAATACATGAGTGAGAGGGGTTGGATTTGGGTGGAACTCGCATATGAGTTAATTGAATCATTCATTC
The DNA here is from genome assembly GCA_009830355.1 of Cherax destructor. Classification (NCBI taxonomy): domain Eukaryota; kingdom Metazoa; phylum Arthropoda; class Malacostraca; order Decapoda; family Parastacidae; genus Cherax; species Cherax destructor. Next base: position 4,962 of record WNWK01021037.1, on the reverse strand, counting down.
GCACCCCGGCTCTTGTGGCGAACGGGTGTGCTGCCTTGAGCTCTGTCCCCTGGTGGCAACTTCGGGCAACTCCATTTGCAGTAATATGGCGGCGTCAGGTAGACGACGTACCAACACTGTCTGTATTGACATGGTTACTGGCGTAATTCAACCTGCAGTGACGGCTACAGTGATTCCAACGATTCTGAGGGACATCTACAACATAGATACTGCAGATTTATATGGAGTAGCACTGAATGGGATGAATAGGATCTTTGTGAAGCTACTGACAACTGGAGCATATGAGCAATTGGTGGATCTACACCAGGACAAGATATACACCGTCAACACGACTCTGTAGGTGCGTTTGAAGGATGTGTCCCGCACTTATACTTAGGTCAGAGTCAGGAATGTCCCATTTGAGGCGGATCAAGTGGACATGGGCCGTGTCTTCAGCGAGTATGGGGTCGTCCATATGGCTACGGCGGGAAAATGGAGCGAGGGACCCCTGGCGGGTCTCCCTGAGGGTTCATTCTCTTTGAAGATGTCATCGAGGAGACCCATTCCCTCCTATGTCATCATGGCTGAGTTTCGTACCCAAGTGTACGTGTCGTACATGGGGCAGAGACGTACGTGCTGGATATGCGGGGGCTATGATCATATGGCAGCAGATTGTATGAGGAGAAGGTTCCAAAGTTCTGCTGAGAGCCTGTTGGGGACTGGTTTGAAGGAGGACCACAGCGAGAAGGATAAGGAGCGTCGAGTACAGCAACAAACCAGGAGTTGGAGTGACATAGTCGAGGGTGTGGAAGAGTCGTGTCATGCGTTACCATGGACATCAAAAGAGGAAGGAAATGGCATGGATGGTGGTGTGGAAGCTGTGGTGGAGGGATGCATGGATATGCCTCTGGAGGAGGTGTTGCAGGAGTTAATAGATGACCCGTTGCCGGTATTGAGTGGTGTGAATGGTGATGTTCTGGCAGAGGGAGCCAGTGTTGAGGTTGGTTTGATGGGTGCAAGGCCGGTGGAGACAGCTTTATTGAGTGAAAAAGTGAGTGTGGAGGTACATCAGAGTGATAGTAGTGAGGTAATGGATGTGGTGAGTGGATCAAGGAAGAGGTCGGGTACGATTTCGGATGGTGATGACATCTTGATGCCGGCACAGAGGACATGTAAGAAACCTTTGGTGGAGGTGGCAGGTAAAGACAGGGGAGGGGTGTTGGGAGGGAAGGGTATTAAGGAGGGTCCTAAGGGTGGTGGTAAGGGCAAGATTGTGACACAGCCTACACAGAGATCGAAGGGTAAACCCGCTCATTTATTTTCCAGTGTTTAACTATAAATGTGAACGGGTTGAGGGCTGAGGCAAAGAGAACGTGGGTTGAAGGGACTTTGAGATGGTTTGGAGTGCAAGTGGGTTTTATTAAGGAGCACAACTATAGGTATGGACGTGAGTTACAGCTGAAAGGGTATCATGTGTATGCGGGGTCTTCGGAGTGCTTAAAGGGAGGGGTTGCTGTGGTAATACAGATGTCAAGCCCTTTTACTTTATTGGCGTGGGAGGAGTGTGGTGGGGGCCGGGTGGTTAGGGTGGAGGGTGAATGTGGTGGAGTGAGGGTTTGTTTTGTAGGGGTATACATGCCGGCAGACAACTCTAGGAGGGTGAAACTTTATTTTCTGAATGATTTTATGATATATGCTTTGGGGGAAATGCCAGGTGTTGCAATAGTTGGGGGTGATTTTAATTGTGTGATTAGGAAATGTGATGTGGAGCCTAGGGGGGTGGGTTGTGAGTTGGGGGCTTTAAGGGATTTGTTGGGTAGTGCAGGGTTGAGAGATGTGTTTGGAGGAGGGGTTATGGTTGAGCATACTTTCGTTCGCAGAGGGTATGCGGCAAGATTAGATAGGATTTATGTGTCAGGGAAGGTAGTCGTGGGGAGGGTCCAGACGATTGATGTGGGTTTTTCGGATCACCGTGGTGTCCTTGTGGACATTAACTGGGATGGGGTGGCAAGGTGGTATAAGGGTTATTGGAAGTTGAATGCCAGATTATTGGATGGTGAGAGTAGTAAAATGGGGTTTGCGACATGGTGGGCTGGGTTGTGGGAACAGGGCAGGAGGGAGGATGATTTGGTGGCATGGTGGGAGGGTAGGGACTCAGGGGACTTATGCTGGGCTGCCAGAAGGTTCATTTTCTTTGAAAATGATGCTCAAACGTCAGATACCTTCTTATGTCATGATGGAAGAGTTCCGTCAGCAAGTCTATGTGACTTACGCAGGCCAAGTTCGGACGTGTCGGTTGTGTGGATTACCTGGACATGTGGCGGCGGCATGTGATCACCGGATGGGCCATCAGAGACATGGCGCTGCTGATGGTACGAGGAAGGATGACGTGGTGGTCGTGGATGCTATGGATGAGTCGCCATTGGAGAATATGAGCGTGGCGCCAAGTGGACAATGGAGTGACATTGTTGCTAAGGAGGACAGGCGCGTACTAACGTTGTCACAGGTGACCCAGGATGAGGAGACGGAGATGGAGGTAGTGGCTCTGCCAGAAGGTTTGAACTTGGTTTTTGCCTGAGCCACTTTTGGAGGATTTTACACTGTTGTTGGACAGTCCTGTGTGTGAAGGCACACAGCATGGTGTGGTGGACTCAGGATCAGATGTGAGGAGGGACAAGGGTGAGAAGATTGTGATGGGCGTCTCAGAGAGTGGGCCTTGCCTTCGAGTCTAGGAGGTTGGTGTAGAAGTGCACAGGGGAGAGGATTGTGAGGCTATGGAGGCTACAGGAGACTCCAGGAAAAGGCCTAGTGGTCTAGTTGAGGACGATGTCCTAACACCTGGGCAACAGGTGTGCAAGAAGGCCTGGGTGAAGGTGGCAAAAGGGGGATGGGTGAGTGTCAAGGGCAAAGAGTGAGGGAGGGACAGGAAAGCAGACAGGCAAGTACTGGGAGTGTCAGTAAAGGAAGAGAGCGTTGGTCAGGGAAAGTCGGTAGAGACGAGGAAGTTGAAACATAGAGGAAAGCCCCCTGCGTTCTTTTCAGGTGTATAACGATGAATGTAAATGGCCTCCAAGCGGAGGTCAAACGTAAATGGGTAGAGGTGATGCTAAGACGTTTAAATATGGATGTGTGTATATTGCAAGAGCATAATTATAGGTTGGGAGAGATTTGACGTTAAGTGGGTTTACAGTTTATGTGGGTAGTTTCAAGGGAGGGGTGGCTATAGGGATACGTGTGACCAGTCCCTTTCGGTTGTTGGAATGGGAAGAGGGAGGAGGTGGGAGGGTGGTAAGGGTTGAGGATTTATGGTGGAATGTCAGGATGTGTATGGTGGGAGTTTATATGCCGGCTATAAGTTGTATAAGAACTAAGGAAGAGTTTGTGAGAGAGGAGTTGATATATTTCTTAAGTGGGTTGCCGGTTGTGACTATTATTGCGGGGGATTGGAATTGTGTGATTAGGAAGAGGGATGTGGAACCAAGAGGGGCGAGGTGTGAGTTGGGGGTTTTGCGTGATGTTTTGGGTGCAGCAGGGGTCAGAGATGTAGTAGGGGGTGGTGGGTGGCATATAGAAAATACATTCATACGTAGGGGCTATGCTGCACGATTCGATCGCATGTATGTGTTGAGGGATGTTATGGTGGAGGGCGTGGATTGCATTGATGTTGGGTTTTTCGATCACAGGGGTGTGTTGGGATGGGAGGGAGCTGCTAGAACGTATGCTAGTTATTGGAAGCTTAATGTGGGCTTATTGCGGGGGGAACTGTGTAGGAGGAGTTTTGAGGAGTGGTGGGAGGGGATGTGGAATGATGGGAAGGACTGGGAAGATGTGGTGGGCTGGTGGAATGGAGTGGCGAAAGTGGGCATTCAGGATTTTTATAAACGTGAAGGTCGAGAGCAGGCACGATTGCATTATGGCTTGCAGAGGTATTTGGAGGGGCAGTTGTGGGATTGTTATGTGGGGGGGGGTTACTTGCTGGAGGACGTAGAGGTTTGAGGGGTCAGTTGAAGGAAATACAGAATGAGAGATTTCATGCTATCAGAGTGAGGGTAGGCATTGAGGATGTGCTGTGGGGGGTCAAACCATCTTTGACTGTCTTGCGAGGTTTTCGAAAAAGGAGGCAGGGTATGACATTGACGTCTTTGAAGGTGCACTAGGAGTTGGGAGGGTACACGGAGGGACAAGTACTGTGGTCGACAGAGGGTATGAGCGGGTTTGTGGATGTTTGGTTCCGGCGGTACCTAGACCTGAGGACGGAGGAGGTGGAGGCGAAAGAAGAAGTTTTGGAGGGTATACAGGTAGGGATTAGTGAGGAGAGGAAAGGTATGGAGGATAGTATAACTGAGGATGAAGTGTGCTTCGTGGTAAAGGGGATGCAGATGGGTAAAGCGCCGGGAGTCAATGGCTTACCTAGTGATTTTTATGTTCAACATCGGGGAGTGTTGAAGGAATGTTTGACGAAAGTTTTCAATCGTTTGAAGGAAGTAAGGTATATGGGTGAGGATCAGCGCACTGGAGTTGTGGTTTTAGTGCCTAAGGGGAAATTGGTGGAAACGATTAGGGATTACAGAGCTATTTCACTTTTATGTGCGGATTACAAAATCTTTGCGAGGATTTTGGGTAATAGGGTTAAAAAGGTTTTGGATTCTATCATAGAGCGTGGCCAGTATGGGATACCGGGGAGGTGTATGGGGAATGGGCACAGTAGGATTAGGGCGTTCATTGAGGGTCGAGAGGGGGTGGGGTCTTAGGGCTTGATTGGGAAACGGCTTATGACAGTGTGGATAGGAATACGTTGTTTGACATCCTTCGTAAGCGGGGTTTTGGGGATGAAGTAGTGGGTTGGGTCCAAACTTTGTATGAGGGGGTTTTGGTGCGGGTTCAAGTGAATGGGAGGGTGGGAGACATGGTGAGCATGAAGAGGGGTTTGCGGCAGGGGTGCCCTTTGTCGCAAATTCTGTTTGCATGCTTACAGGACCCTTT
>WNWK01021036.1:0-34730 GCA_009830355.1 Cherax destructor | reverse complement strand
AATGTGTATAAACTAGTGAGGCATTGCCAGGATAAATAGTTTCAGTTTGATATCTTTATTATGACCCCATCCCCACCCGGGGGGGAGTAAAAAAGATTACAGAATAATGGGTCCAGGGACTGGACAAAAAGTTTTGATAGCTGAGCAAGTTCAAAGGTAATGAATAAAAAACTAAAAAGGTAATGAACTCACAAGTTACAAAGGTAATGAAACAGGGGAAAAATTTACTTCTTAGTTTATACATGGTTACAATTGAACAAATTATAACGCAAAACATTTCCCCTAGTCACACCCAGTCACAACTGTAAGGGGTTTTGGGAAATTTTATTGTTGGGTCACCCCCAAAATATACATACCCATATAAAATACACACACACACACATGCAAAAGATCACAGTAAACAGGTGATATAAAAATATGCAAGACAACCACTATGAAAAATAGAGAAATTTCCCAAAGCCTGTGACTACCACATTATAAAGGAACTAAAAAAGGAAACATGACAAGAAGGCTTATAAAGGGCAAGACCCCTTTACAGTTCATCAAACAAAGACCACTACAGTACAACATCTCACGACTCTGTGAAGAGGAACATAAGAAAGGACCGAAACTCTTCCCAAGAATTAAGATTAGCCCAATTTATCATTAAATTCTTCCCAAATTTTAAATTATAAATGAATCAAATTAATATAAAAAAAAGAAAATTCATATTATTTTCTGTTTTTAATGAAACATATTCTATTATTTTCCCTCTCAACCATGGATTTGCTTGGATACCCCTTTCTCAGCTTTTTAAAAAATAAATTTGGGAGGGTTTAAAAATTTCTTTGAATAAATATAGCTTTAGAATTTTGATTTAATGCTATATTTAGTTTATATTTATGTTTTTTTTTTTTTTTCCAGGTTTATAGAACAAAAGTTAGGGATAAGATAGGTCCCTTAAAAATAACTTTGGACATCTTACTGACAAGGAGAATGATATGTGCTCTATTTTTAATAATTATTTTCTCTCGGTTTTCACACAGGAAGACATAATAATATCCCAGTAATTAATTTTTACAGAGACCCAGAAGAAGATAAATTATGTAATATCACAGTCACTAGCAAAATGATTATGAAACAGCTGGACCGACTGAAACAAAATAAATCGCCGGGTCCTGATGAGCTTTTGCAAGGGTTCTTAAGGAATGCAAAATGGAACTCTGTGAACCAATATCTAACATTTTTAATTTATCTCTTCAAACAGGTGTAGTGTCTGATATGTGGAAGATGGCTAATGTAATTCCTATTTTTAAAGCAGGGACAAGTCACTACCGTCAAACTACCGCCCAATAAGCCTGACCTCAATTGTAGGCAAATTATAGAGTCAATTATAGCTGATATTATTAGAAGCCATCTAAAACAAACAAACAAACAAACAAATTTTATTTCATTGCAGATTACATGGGTATCGGAATTCAATGAAAATTGAGTGCAAGGAGAGCCACTGACATGCCATGGCATTAGGGCAGCTTATTCTAGTCCTTAAAAACTATGTACTAATATTAGAGAAATTTATTGAGTTTATTCTAGTTAAAAATTATTTTCAAAATTACAATATGATGAAATTTATTAATGATACCCAGCATGGATTCACGAGGGGCCGTTCCTGCCTATCTAATTTATTAACCTTCTTCAGTAAAGCTTTTGAGGCTGTTGATCACGATAAAGAATTCGATATTGTTTATTTAGACTTTAGTAAGGCTTTTGATAGAGTACCGCACCAGAGACTGTTAAAGAAAGTGGCAGCTCATGGCATTGGGGGAAAAGTGCTGTCATGGATCGAGTCATGGCTCACCAATAGGAAGCAGAGAGTGTGCATAAATGGGGTTAAATCCGAATGGGGACTTGTAACAAGTGGTGTTCCACAGGGATCAGTCTTAGGCCCATTGTTATTTATAATATATATCAATGACCTTGATGAGGGAATTACTAGTGATATGAGCAAATTCGCCGACGACACGAAGATAGGTAGGATAATTGATTCAAACCTAGATGTCATAGAACTTCAGGAAGATTTAGACAAACTTAATTCGTGGTCAGAAAAGTGGCAGATGCAGTTCAATGTAGATAAATGCAAGGTTCTGAAGCTCGGGAGTGTCTATAACCCAAGCACCTTTTAAGTTAAATAACGTAGAACTTAGCCATACAGATTGGAGAAGGACTTGGGGGTGATGGTAAGCAGCAACCTTAAACCAAGACAGCAATGCCTAAGCGTACGTAATAAGGCAAATAGATTACTGGGATTTATATCAAGAAGTGTTAGCAACAGAAGTCCAGAGGTTATATTACAGCTTTATACATCATTAGTAAGGCCTCACCTAGATTACGCAGCTCAGTTCTGGTCTCCATATTACAGAATGGACATAAATTCGTTAGAAAACATTCAGCGTAGAATGACTAAATTAATACATAGCATTAGAAATCTTCCTTACGAAGAAAGATTGAAGACCCTAAAATTACATTCACTTGTAAGACGTAGAATGAGGGGAGACATGATCGAGGTATACAAGTGGAAAATGGGTATTAACAAAGGGGATATAAATAAGGTCTTGAGGATATCTCTCCAAGAGAGAACCCGCAATAATGGATTCAAGTTAGATAAGTTTAGATTTAGAAAGGATATAGGAAAGTATTGGTTTGGAAATAGGGTAGTTGATGAGTGGAACAGTCTGCCTAGTAGGGTTATTGAAGCTAGACCTTGGGTAGTTTCAAATTTAGGTTGGATAAATTCATGAGTGAGAGGGGTTGGATTTGAGTGGGACTCGCGCATGAGTGGGTAGAATTGTCAAAGCTTATTTCTTGGGTAGCATTGAAAATTGGGTTGAGCAAATATTCTGTTAGTGGGACGGATTGTGAAGGACCTGCCTAGTATGGGCCAACAGGCCTGCTGCAGTGTTCCTCCTTTCTTATGTTCTTCTTATGTTCTTATGTTCTTAGTTCAAGATTTTTACCGGTTTGACCGTAATAAACTTTATCGCATATTTTACAGGAATCTTATAGACACATCCGTCAACATTTTGGGGGAATTTTTATCAAAAGTCTTAGAAATGGAAAATACTGAATGTCGAAATATAGATCTAGGCTTTGATATAAAATTTTAACAATAACAAGGACAGTAATATGTATAGTGGAAAACAGAATGGAGCAGGAAGGGTAAAGAGAAAGGAGGGTCTTAAAAGTGTATTATACAAATAGTCGTAGTGCTAGGAATAAGATGGACGATTTGAGATTAGCTTGCAAGTGCAGGTAACATTGATGTATTTGCCATAACTGAGACGTGGTTCAACACGAAAATAGGGACATGCCTGCTGAATGTCATATACAGGGTTTTAAATTGTTCCAAGTAGACAGAAGTTTCGGGAAGGGGGGTGGAGTGGCACTGTATGTCCGAGATCGCTTGAACTGTTGCATAAAAAAGGGAATAAAGTCTGAAATAACACATACAGAGTCTGTCTGGATAGAATTTTCAGAGGGGCATGAAAAATTGATTTTAGGTGTGATATACCGTCCCCCAAACTTAGATAGGGACCAAGGGAGACTACTATGGGAGGAAATTGTTAAGGCCACAATGCACGATAACGTAGTTATTCTGGGTGACTTCAACTTTAGTCAAATTGATTGGAATTTTTTGACTGGGAATTTAGAATCTAACGATTTCTTAGAAGTAGTTCAAGATTGTTTTTTGAAGCAGTTTGTGACAGAACCTACAAGGGGAAATAATCTGCTTGACTTAGTTCTGGCAAACAAGGAAACCCTTGTTAATAATTTAGAAATTACAGAGGAACTCGGCGCAAGCGACCACAAATCAATTACCTTTGGCATTGAATGGAAGTTTCATAGTAGGAATAACTCAGTAACGGTCCCAGATTTTCGCTTAGCAGATTACAATGGACTTAGAGAACACTTATCATCTGTGGACTGGGGTAATGAAGAGAGCTATCAATATGACAGTTTTCTGAACACTATACATGCTGCCCAAAGAACATTTATCCCATATAAAGAAATTAGATCGAATAGAAATGACCCAAAATGGATGAATAATAGGCTCAAATATCTTTTAGGGCAGAAGAAAGGAATTTATAGGCGTATCAAAAGAGGTGAGGGTCATCTTATGAATCAGTATATTGACATTAAGAGGGACGTTAAAAGGGGATAAGAAAAGCTAAGCGGGACTACGAAATTAAAGTTGCTAGGGATTCGAAAACTAACCCAAAAGTTTTTTCCAGGTGTATAGAACAAAAGTTAGAGATAAGATAGGCCCCCTTTAAAAAATAATTATGGGTATCTTACTGACAAAGAGAATGAAATGTGCTCTATTTTTAATAATTATTTTCTCTCGGTTTTCACTCAGGAAGACACTAATAATATCCCAAGAATTAGGTATTTTAGTGGGCCTGAAGAAGATAAATTATGTAGTATCACAGTCACTAGCGAAATAGTTATCAAACAGATAGACCGTTTGAAGCAAAATAAATCGCCAGGCCCTGATGAGCTTTTTTCAAGGGTTCTTAAGGAATGCAAAATTGAACTCTGTGAACCCTTAACTAACATTTTTAACCTATCTCTTCAAACAGGTGTAGTGTCTGATACGTGGAAGATGGCTAATGTAATTCCTATTTTTAAAGCAGGGGACAAGTCGTTACCATCAAATTACCGCCCAATAAGTCTAACATCAATTGTAGGCAAATTATTAGAGTCGATTATAGCTGATAACATAAGAAGCCATCTCGATAGGCATAATTTGATTAATGATACTCAACATGGATTCACCAGGGGCCGTTCCTGCCTAACTAATTTATTAACTTTTTTCAGTAAGGCTTTTGAGGCAGTTGATCATGATAAAGAATTCGATATTGTTTATTTGGATTTTAGTAAGGCTTTTGATAGAGTACCACATCAGAGACTGTTAAAGAAAGTGGCTGCTCATGGCATTGGGGGAAAAGTGTTTTCATGGATCGAGTCATGGCTCACCAATAGGAAGCAGAGGGTGTGCATTAATGGGGTTAAATCTGAGTGGGGATCTGTAACAAGTGGCGTTCCACAGGGATCGGTTTTGGGCCCGTTGTTGTTTATAATATATATAAATGACCTTGACGAGGGAATTTCTAGTGATATGAGCAAATTCGCTGATGACACGAAGATAGGTAGGATAATCGATTCAGACGTAGATGTCAGTGAACTACAGGAGGATTTAGACAAACTCAATTCCTGGTCAGAAAATGGCAGATGCAGTTCAATGTAGATAAATGCAAAGTTCTAAAGCTCGGGAGTGTCCATAACCCAAGCACTTATAAGTTAAATAACGTAGAACTTAGCCATACAGATTGCGAGAAGGACTTGGGGGTGATGGTAAGCAGCAACCTTAAACCAAGACAGCAATGCCTAAGCGTACGTAATAAGGCAAATAGATTACTGGGATTTATATCAAGAAGTGTTAGCAACAGAAGTCCAGAGGTTATATTACAGCTTTATACATCATTAGTAAGGCCTCACCTAGATTACGCAGCTCAGTTCTGGTCTCCATATTACAGAATGGACATAAATTGTTAGAAAACATTCAGCGTAGAATGACTAAATTAATACATAGCATTAGAAATCTTACTTACGAAGAAAGATTGAAGACCCTTAAATTACATTCACTTGTAAGACGTAGAATGAGGGAGACATGATCGAGGTATACAAGTGGAAAATGGGTATTAACAAAGGGGATATAAATAAGGTCTTGAGGGTATCTCTCCAAGAGAGAACCCGCAATAATGGATTCAAGTTAGATAAGTTTAGATTTAGAAAGGATATAGGAAAGTATTGGTTTGGAAATAGGGTAGTTGATGAGTGGAACAGTCTGCCTAGTAGGGTTATTGAAGCTAGGACCTTGGGTAGTTTTAAATTTAGGTTGGATAAATTCATGAGTGAGAGGGTTGGATTTGAGTGGGAATTGCACATGAGTAAATAAAATTATCAAATCTTATTTCTTGGGTAGCATTGAAAGTTGGGTTGAACAAGTGTTCTGTTGGTGGGATGGAATGTGAAGGACCTGCCTAGTATGGGCCAACAGGCCTGCTGCAGTGTTCCTCCTTTCTTATGTTCTTATGTTCTTATGTCTTTTTACTGTATCAAGATTTTTAAATACAACTTTGATATTAAAATTCTTAAGAATTTAAGGCATATCAACAAGTTTTCATGGTAAGGAGAACTTCAACATATTTTTGGTTGTAAGGTTGGTTGTCCCTTTTGGATTGTGAAAAAGTATTCCTAGCTATTTTAAAAGATTTATCAATTATTTTCGGTATTTTAAATCATTAGCTATTTCATAAATTTTAGAGATTTCTTCATCTATAATCTACTACAAATAGTAAAGCTCAAAACATTGAAGAATAAACCAATTTATACTCTATCATTGATGTGAAGAGTAATATGTACATAGGAACAATTATTTGTAGGTTTTCTGTAAATTTTGAATTAAAAATCAATGTTACCCTTAAAAATAACAGCAATTTCAATAAAACAATAAAACTTCTATTGAAGGGCAAAGATGAATTAATTAAAAAATTTACTTCCACTAATCCATCTTTACCTTATATGTATGGATTAATAAAAACACACAAACCTGGTAATCCTGTTAGACCAATTATTAGCTCTATAGGTTCAGTTTCTTATAAACTTTCTAAATGGCTTGTTGATATTTTGAGCCCAATTGTTGGAAAAATTTCAATTTTAATGTTAAAAACAACTTAGATTTAGTTGATAAATTAAGCACCTTGACTGATTTAAATGATTTCAATATGGTTAGTTTTGATGTTACCTCTTTGTTTACAAAAGTTCCAGTTGATGATTTACTAAGTTTCTTATCTGAAGAACTGGTTAATTATGATTTACCATTGCCAGTTCCTACTATCATTAAACTTATTAAACTTTGTATTGTTGATGCAAAATTTGTATTTAATGATGAGTTTTACACTCAGAAGTTTGGTATGGCAATGGGAAATCCTCTTTCACCTGTTCTTAGTAACTTATATATGGATTTTCGAAACAAGATTGCTTAACACTATCCTTCCCAATAGAGCTAAGTGGTATAGATATGTTGATGATATTTTGTGCCTTATGCCTAAGAATGTAGACATAAACCATTTCCTTGTTAAATTAAATAGCTTAGCTCATTCTATAAATTTTACTGTTGAATTCGAAATAAATAACTCATTGCCCTTCCTAGATGTGTTTATTATTAAGGGTAACATTGATTTTAAATTCAAAATTTACAGAAAACCTACAAATAATTGTTCCTATGTACACTATTACTCTTCACATCAAGATAGAGTTAAAGTGTCGGTTTTTTCTTCAATGTTTTTGAGAGCTTTACGTATTTGTAGTCCAGAGTTCATAGATGAAGAAATCTCTAAAATTTATGAAATAGCTAATGATTTAAAATACCCAAGAAACATAATTGATAAATCTTTTAAAATAGCTAGGAATACTTTTTACAATCCAAAAAGGGACAACCAATCTTATTCAACCAAAAATATGTTGGTTCTCCCTTACCATGAAAACTTGGTTGATATGCCTTCCTTTCTTAAGAATTTTAATATCAAAGTTGTATTTAAAAATCTTGATACAGTAAAAAGACTTTTGATAAAAAATTCCCCCCAAAATATTGACGGATGTGTCTATTTATAATATATATCAATGACCTTGATGAGGGAATTACTAGTGATATGAGCAAATTCGCCGACGACACGAAGATAGGTAGGATAATTGATTCAAACATAGATGTCATAGAACTTCAGGAAGATTTAGACAAACTTAATTCGTGGTCAGAAAAGTGGCAGATGCAGTTCAATGTAGATAAATGCAAGGTTCTGAAGCTCGGGAGTGTCCATAACCCAAGCACTTATAAGTTAAATAACGTAGAACTTAGCCATACAGATTGCGAGAAGGACTTGGGGGTGATGTGCAGCAACCTTAAACCAAGACAGCAATGCCTAAGCGTACGTAATAAGGCAAATAGATTACTGGGATTTATATCAAGAATTGTTAGCAACAGAAGTCCAGAGGTTATATTACAGCTTTATACATCATTAGTAAGGCCTCACCTAGATTAGCAGCTCAGTTCTGGTCTCCATATTACAGAATGGACATAAATTCGTTAGAAAACATTCAGCGTAGAATGACTAAATTAATACATAGCATTAGAAATCTTCCTACGAAGAAAGATTGAAGACCCTAAAATTACATTCACTTGTAAGACGTAGAATGAGGGGAGACATGATCGAGGTATACAAGTGGAAAATGGGTATTAACAAAGGGGATATAAATAAGGTCTTGAGGATATTCCAAGAGAGAACCCCAAAATGGATTGTTAGATAGTTAGATTTAGAAAGGGTATAGGTATTGTTTGAAATGGTAGTTGATGAGTGGAACAGTCTGCCTAGTAGGTTTTGGGCTGGACCTGGGTAGTTCAAATTAGGTTGGGTAAATTCATGATAGAGGGTTGGATTGATGGACCGCGCATGAGTGGTAGAATTGTCAAAGCTTATTTCTTGGGTAGCATGAAAATTGGGTTGAGCAAATATTCTGTTAGTGGGGCGGATTGTGAAGGACCTGCCTAGTATGGGCCAACAGGCCAAGCTGCAGTGTTCCTCCTTTCTTATGTTCTTATGTTCTTATAAGATTCCCTGTAAAATATGGATAAAGTTTATTACGGTCAAACCGGTAAAAATCTTGAACTAAGATTAAAACAACATAAATATAGCATTAGAACTGGACAAGATTCTAATGCTCTATTTATTCATGTGAGAGATTTTAACCATCCAATTGATTTTCAAAATGCTGAGAAGGTTGTATCAAGCAAGTCCATGGTTGAGAGGAATATAATAGAATCATGTTTCATTAAAAGCAGTTTTGAAAATAATATGAATATTTCTTTGGTTTATATAAATTGGATTCATTTATAATTAATAAAATTTGGGAAGAATTTAATGGTAAATTGGACTAATCTTAATTCTTGGGAAGAGTTTCAGGTCCTTTCTTATGTTCCTCTTCACAGAGTCGTGAGATGTTACGCTACTGTGAGGTGTTGTCTTTGTTAGTGTGATGTGACTGTGAGGTGTATTCTGCCCTTTATGTTTCCTTGTCATGTTTCCTTTATAGTTCCTTGATAATGTGAGTAGTCACGAAAGCGCTTGGAATTCCTCTATTTTTTCATAGTGGTTGTCTTGCACACACACACATATATACATACATATATACATACACATATATATATATATATACAAGCTAGGCGGACAAAGGCTACAAACTCGGCAAAGGAGAAAGACCTTGGAGTGAGTATAACGCCAAGCACGTCTCCGGGAGGCACACATCAACCAGATAACTGCGACAGCATATGGGCGACTAGCAAAACCTAAGATTAGCGTTCCGTTACCTTAACAAGGAATCGTTTAAGACACTGTATACCGTGTACGTCAGGCCCATACTAGAATATGCAGCACCAGTCTGGAACCCACACCTGGTCAAGCACGTAAAGAAACTAGAGAAAGTAAAGGTTTGCGACAAGGTTAGTTCCAAAACCAGGGTCTGTCTTATGAAGAAAGATTGAGGAAAATAGACTAACAACACTGAGGAAAGAAGGGTCAGAGGAGACATGATAACGACATACAAAATACTGCGGGGAATTGACAAGGTAGATCAGTGACAGGATGTTCCAGAGAGGGAACACAGAAACAAGGGGACACAACTGAAGCTGAAGACTCAGATGAGTCAAAGGGATGTTAGGAAGCATTTCTTCAGCCACAGAGTAGTCAGGAAGTGGAATAGTCTAGAGAAAGATATAGTGAGGCAGGAACCATACACAGTTTTAAGACAAGGTATGATAAAGCCTCATGGAGCTGGGAGAGCAGAGACCAGTAGCAGACAGCGAAGAGGCCTGGCCAGGAGCTGAGTCTCGACCCTGCAACCACAATTAGGTGAGTTAGGTGAGTACACACTTACATATACACATACACACACACACACAGAAACAAGGGGTCATAATTGAGTTGAAGACTCATGAGTCAAAGGGATGTTAGGAAGTATTTCTTCAGTCATAGAGTTGTCAGGAAGTGGAATAGCCTAGAAAGCGACATAGTGGAGGCAGAACCATACATAGTTTTAAGACGAGGTTTGATAAAGCTCATGGAGCAGGAGAGAGTTTTAGTTAGTTTGATATCTTTATTATGCACCCCATACCCATCCTGTGGGCGGTAGTCAAAAGATTACAGAGGTAATAATGGGTCCAGGGACTGGACCTCAAAGTTTGATAGCTGAGCAAGTTACAAAGGTAATGAACTCAGATGGTCACAATCGCAGGGAGAGAGAGGACCTAGTAGCAACAGTGAAAAGGCGGGGCCAGGAGATATGACTCGACCCCTGCAACCAAATAGGTGAGAACATACACATACACACACATATATACATACACACACACGCACACACAACAGGCCCAGCCTTCAATCGACATGTGCACAGGACAAAATGGCAATCAACACGCACACACACACACGTGGCAATGCTTTATTTACAGGGAGCAAAGTCAGGGTATTTTTCCAGAATGGTCTGTAATATACCACTGTGGATAAAATACTTTGACATTTCTTGAACATTTCTGAGTGAGTTGTCTCCTGAATTCATTAATTTTATCACACTCCAGTACATAATGACGCAGGGTGTGACAATAATCCAACTGACAAAGTTTACATTTTGTTTGGTCTACATCTGGTGGTGGTGATTTAACCTGCCAAAGATTTCTTGTAACTCCAGCCGGAGGCGGGCGGTGGTGACATCCAAGAGTCTGCTTATTTTGTTGGATGCACCATAGACATGTGGCTCCTCCTGCATGATAGAATGATGGATAGATGGACTGACTGGTGTCAATTTCCTGAGTCTTAAGTCAATAAAATTCAGTTGAAGTTCTTTTCGTATTATTGTTCTCAAACTGCTAACTGACAAGCCAAGATTGTAATCTACCCCCTCTTTGGAAAGCATAAAACTTAGCCAATTTATCAGTTCTATCATGCATCTGAAGACCAATGTGAGATGGAATCCAGCATGTGCACTCTGACTCTACTATCCACAATCCTACCATACCTGTGTCTGGCTTCTGACACAAGCATGCTACAAGTTATACTTGATGAGTTGAGAGCATTTATGGATGACAGAGAATCAGTTACAATTAGAGAGTCAACCTTAGATACATGGACGCATTTGAGTGCAAGGAGTATGGCAAACAGTTCTGTCTGAAGGGTAGAGGCCCAGTCATTGATGCGTGCTTCACTTCTTTAAGAGAGCCATCACTCTGTATGACAACAGCAGCACTACCAGCTGCACCAGTGGATTGGTGAACAGAACCATCAACGTAAATAATTTGTGAGAGAGTGTGCTGTTTGGCTAAATTATCAATACAGCTTAAGGCATCATGTTTGGCTTCGGAGAAGCTTTGGTTGTGATATACATAGTGTGTAAAGTTATACGTTAAACTGTAATAAGGGAAAATAGAGAGAGGATATGAATTGCTACCCCAATCAACCACATGTTGAGCAACGCCCGGTCCCGTGGGCGTATAGAGCTCAAGGAAATTAATCTTCTTTGACTCGGCGGACAACTCCATATCAAGATCTTGACGGACGAACTATATCGACCGTGCAAGATCACGAGATCTATCGAAGCACATCAACAAGAATGCAGCCACCCCACCGTAAGTATATATTTTATCCTCGTACTAGCTGGATAGTAGGTATGTTGAGATATTGTGAGTCTGCGGTGGAATAATGAAGATCTCCAGTGAACACTCCAAGATACAGATAAGGGGTGAGTGAACATTAATCACTGTACTCTCCTCCTTCTCCTAAATCAGTCCTATATCCTATATCTAAACTATACAGTCCACTAAAAATTTAATCATGCCATACTTATTATTATAATCTCTTCAAATTATTTACACTGGTCCAGTGAAGTGGGACGAGTGTGAGAATATCGAAGGATCCCTCGAGTGCAACCAGGAGTGGGTAAAATTTCACATACCTCGCGGGAGTGACTGTGGTAAAATTATACTAGTCGGTCATCTCCCTGGGAGATTGTTTGTTGCAAGTGGCGGTGTCCCAGATAGACAATCTCTCACAATTCCCCACACTAGCCTTAAAATTGTATGATCAGGCCCTGTTGCCTGGTGGCTAAAGCTCTCGCTTCACACGACGAAAGTCTGGGTTCGATTCCCGGCGAGGGTAGAAACATTTGGCGTGTTTCTTTGCACCGGTTGTCTATGTTCCCCATCAGTAAAATGGGTACCTGGGTGTTAGTGGACTGGTGTGGGTCGCATCCTTGGACAAAAGTGACCTAATTTGCCCGATATGCTCTGCATAACAAGCGGCTTTCTATATAGTAGTATGTAATTGATGTAAGCTAGGCCTGTATACCTTGCAGGTTCTCTACACATATGCTGCTGTGTATGATAATCTATGTAACTGTATTTGTGTATACCTGAATAAACTTAATTACTTACTAATTAACGCATTGCATTTTGAGGTTGAGTTTATCCTCAAATACTTGTTTTCTGTTAATTCTCTAGTAATAAAGAAAACTAATCCAATGAACTGGGAGTCTTAATTAATTTGCAACTACTATACGATATTAATATTAATATTAATATCAATATTAATATCTTTATTTTCTACAAGTACATGTACATGGTATACAGACTATAGAAAGCCGCTTGTTATGCTGAGCATTTCGGGCAAATTAGGTCAGTGTCCCAGGATGCGACCCACACCAGTCCACTAACAGCTCTCGCTTCACGCACGGAGGGCCCGGGTTCTATTCCCGACGGGGCGGAAACATTTCGAAGTGTTTCCTTACACACACACACACTCACATACAACAGGCCTAGTGTCAAATCGACATGTGCCTAGGACAAAATGGTAAATAACCCAGGTTCACGCACGGAGGGCCGGGTTCATCCGGCGGGGCCGAAACATTTCGAAGTGTTTCGTTACACACACACACACACACACACACACACACACACACACACACACACACACACACAACACATACATACAACAGGCCTAGTGTCTAATCGACATGTGCCTAGGACAAATGGTAACTAACCCAGGTACCCATTTTACTGATGGGGAACATAGACAACAGGTGTAAAGAAACACGCCCAATGTTTCTACCCTGGCTGGGAATCGAACCCAGGCCCTCGCCGTGTGAAGCGAGAGCTTTAGCCACCAGACCACCACGATGTTATTGCATTACAGTATGTTGCTCCTAGTGAAAATGACGAAGCATATTAAACCGACATATTGCTCGCTGAAAACGAAAGTCAACTCAGGGACCCCAATGGAAATAAGTCACATTGTTTGATTGTATCCCATTGTCGTAGATTAAATCTACGAAAATACCATTTCAAAATCTTTTTTTGCATGTTTTGTTCCTAAAAAATAAATATAAACTTACTACCACTATAACGAGTCATTTATTTCTGACTCTTTTGGGTTATCCTTAATATACACATATTGTGGGGAATTGTGAGACTACCTGTATGAACTTCACCGCCACTTACAAACATATAATCTCAACGGAGATGACCGACTAATATTATTTTACCGCAGTCACTCCCGCGAGGTGTGGAGAAAACTTGAGTCACCTTGGTCGCTGAGACGGCTCCCTTCGATATCCTCACCCACGCTAAACCCACCTCTATCCTTGACCAGTTTATAAAGTAAAATAGCTCGCACTAATACGTACGATACAATAATGGTTGTGGACTGTATAGATGATTATTTGACTGACTAGAAGTAGAAAGAGAGTACTCAATTAATAAAAACCATCACTCACCCCTTGTCAGCGTCATTGAGGTTCATTGGGGATTGTTGACATAGCTAGAGCACATGCACTGATTATAACAATCCTACCACCCGATAACAGACTGCTACAAAAGTGAGTACTTAGCTGTAGGTGAGGGAGTCCCTTGTTGGTGTTCTCGCGGTCTTGCTCGGTAGCGATTATACTCCCGGCAAGACGATGATGATGGAGTGGTCGTCCCGATATAGAAGTACGTATTGATTCTTGACACCTCTACAATTCTCGAGACAGAATTGCGAGGTCAAAATACGGTCATTAGAAGAATGCTGCCGAGAATCACTGCACATATTCTCTTAGTGATATTAACATCACCAAATTCTTTTAGTTCACACGACGATTTAATGTCCCACTAATTTACCCTCGTTAGAAGTTAATACATTAATATTTGTGTACGATGAACAGTGATCAACCCGACGCACATTTCTCCGTCGAACACCCGTAATGGCGGCGTCGGTCACTATTTAACACATTATCACTATTATTGCTGTTTCTGGACTTAATGTCCCACATTATTCCGGCGAACATTCACAACATTCACTATTGTGAAGAGAGACCATTAATCACGCTTGGCCGTTGTAAACGCCGATTCCTGACTCCATTATAGTCAGAACTCTCCCATCGTTCAACCTTCGTCGTCTTCTTCCACGTGACTGACCCAAGCTGGGACGCGACCTCAGCCTGGACCCCACCGTTTGACCCCAGCCGTCTTCCCCGCTAAGATCGACGGTCTGTTGGTTCTCTGCTGAACTCAGTTAAATGATAAGCCAACAGCAGCGCAATAATGATATCTATTCATAATGGCAAGGTTATCAAGTATAACCTTTGGGAAAATACCAATATTTTCCACACATATGTTACTATGTATGATACTTGTAATCATCTAACTTTGTGTAGTTGTACTTATGTGTACCTGTACCCAGATTAAATTGTCTTACTTAGTGTTGTTCCAGGGACATAGAAGTGTAACTAAAGATTTTGAATTAGGAACCCCACAGGGAGGTGTGGTCAGTCCCACTCTATTCAATATTCTAATTAAGGCTTTACTTAATGCTATGCCTAACCAGCCCAATCATTATATGATCAGATATTTGGATTTAAATTTAGCTATTATATATTCTCCATGTTCATCTCTTGTGCATGTATTGTTAATACATTCAAGCTGGTCTGAGTAGAACATAGCTGTGCCACCTCCTTGTTGGTCTGGCCGACAATTGTGTATGGCTGTGTAACCAGGAATGGCATAGATATCTGTAGTATGAGGCTTTAACCATGTTTCAGTGAGAGCAATGATGGACATACTGGCCTGAAGTGAGTTTAATAATGCAGTGAGGTCATCAAAATGTTTGCCTAAAGATCTGACATTGTAATTAAAGATAGTTATGTTATTGTTGGATTTGAGTAGTGTTTTAGCCTGTTCTGCTGTGTAGTAATGACAGTTGTTGTTAGGTTCATGTAAGTCATTTAATAGAAGGTTGGTATCAGGATCAATGTTTGGAATCATAAGATTTAGTGTGATTCTATAATTAAACTTAAAAATAGAACAACGCAAGTAGACCTAAGAATAGGACAATGCAAAATGATTTCTTGGCACGTGAGTTAGTACGTTGAATATGTTTACAAAAATGAAAAATGAGCTAAGGTAGTCAATTTACAGCTAATAATAATCTAAAACTATAGCACCTGAGTTAGCACCTGAGTTAGTTAATTAATTAACCAAAAGTTTATATATGAGTGTGAATCTAAAAAGACTTAAGAACAATGAATAATGCTAAACTTAAAGATATGATATCTGATCAATTGATTTTACTAGCTATTTGATTAACACACTTTTGAATAGAAGTCACAGAGGTTTAGGATATATCTTTACAGTGTAATTGATTTATTATTTAACTAGCTAATAGAACTGGTTGGAAAGTTACTATGATTAGTATTAAGTTATAATGGAACAAATATTAAGATTCAGTATTGCACTAGTTGTGATTATAGAATTTATTAAAGGCAATATAATGAAAATAAAAGTTAATTATTAAAAGAGAAATAAGTGCTAAAGTGTATAAAAGTGTACAAAAGTAAAATTTATTAGTATTAAAAATATTAAAGGATAAGTACAATTTTTAGCAAATAAGGTGATTAATAATAATTATAAATTCTAAGCAAGTAAGCTGATAAAAATATATAAGTATGTGTGTTGAAAAATGGGCACAAGTAAAAATTGTATGTATTTAAAAAAAAAGTAAAACTATTTGTCAAAAATATTCATCAGAGGATAGACAAATACTTAAATGAGGTAGATGGGCAAAACATACACTACACTATACGTAGGGGTTTGGTATTGGACATTGTGTTTATACAGTCTCTGTTATATTTGCATCCCTAAAGAATCTTGATAGTTCATTCTTATTTGTGATAGTATACAACTGACCTACACTTGTTTTTTTCACTAGAATTTTTCCATCCCGGGTGAAACATTGGTGGATTTTATCATTATTCTCTCGCTTAAGTCTTCTGATTCTATACCAGAGGTTCTGACTGTAAGGGGTTGGGAGCAGTAGGAGGATTGAATACTGTTTGTTTGGTTCAGTCATTTATAATTGTTTTGTTATTGTTGTTGTTATGGAGCGGCCCTGGAGAGTACATTGTTAGTGTTACTCTGGGTTTTATTAACCTACAACCACTACAGTGGCGACGAGGATGGGATCATCAGAGCCAAGGATAGTGGCCACTGTGGCCTGAAGTAGTGGGGATATTGCCAGCCGAGTACATTGCAGTAGAACGGTGATACAGCAGCAACAAGTGGCAGCATGGCAGCATCACAAGGAAGGTTGGAACCTTTCGACCCACGTAAGATTTCTTTGGAGCTCTGGCTAAGCTTGTTGGAAGCCAATTTCGCTCACTTAGGAATTAAAGAGCAAGATAACAAGAGGAATTTCTTGCTAGTGTCCCTGGGATCAGAAACTTACAGTGTTTTAGGTAATGTGTGTGCACCAGATTTACCACACACGAAGAGTTACGACGACTTGGTCGCGGCACTGAAAAGTTATTATGCAGTGAAACCAGCCTACCACCGCAGTTTGTTGGCTTATCAGCAGAGGAAGAAACGACAGGGTGAGTCCTTGCTTGAATTATATACAGATTTAAAAGCGTTGGCTGTGAACTGTACCTTTGGGGGACAATTTGACCCCAGAGTGAGGGACCAGTTGTTTATGGCGGTGGTGGATGAAGTGTATTTTCCTCACCTAGTTGCAGAAAATTTGGATTTGCAAAGTGTGCAGTCTGCAAAACTATTTGACAAATTTTTGAACTTGGAACAGGCATTTGTTACAGATCAGAACTCTTCTCCTGCGGTACAAGTGATTAATGCTGTGAAATGTAAACATTGTGGGTTCCAGCACAGTAGTAGTACTTGTAGGTTTAAAGATTTTTCTGTAATAAGTGTCATAAGAAAGGCCACTTGAGAAGAGTGTAGTGAGAAATTTTCAAAAGTGTCTCCTAAGGCTGTATCAAAATCGAATATTGAAAAAACAGGACAGCAAGGACACAGCAGTCACCGAGATATCCTAGAACAAAGTCAATTAAGGTGCTGGATGGCGGTGATAGTTCAGCAGATGAGGAAGTGATGAGCTTATATGCCTTAGAGGATAGTGTGTTTTCCATGAAGGCAGAGAAATATGGGTTTATCATTAACAATAAACAGGTACCCTTTGAGATTGACAGTGGGGCGTCCATCTCGACTTTATCCAAAGACTGGGTAGAGGCAGTAAAGGGGCTCATTGAACTATGTTCTAGGAGGGTAACTGCATATGATAATTGGAAAATAAACCTTCTGGGACAGGTGGTTTTGCCGGTAAGATATAATAAATTAGAGGTGTCACAAGTGTTTTATGTAGTGAAATCCAATAATAGTAACTTGTGTGGGAAAGACCTCATGAAAAAGGTAGGGATTTACCTTGCTGGATTGGATGAATCTACCAAAATTAACAAACTAGACAGTGCTGAAGAAATGTTAGATAATTTTAGGGTAGATTCTAGTAAACCTATCTCCAGCATCGTGGCACAAATTCATGTGAAAAGTGATGCTGTCCCTAAGTTTGTGAAAGCAAGGCCAGTACCATTTTTTCACAAAGAGATGATTGAGGAAGAATTAGAAAAACTAGTGCAGAAAGGCATTATTGAGCCTATATCGCATAGTGAATGGTCTGTACCTATTGTGCCAGTACTGAAGGCTGACTGTAAGTCTATGAGAATTTGTGGGGATTTTAAATATGTAAATGAGCAAATTCATTGTGAAAGATATCCTTTACCCAGGATTGAGGAATTATTGTCTGTAGTAGGTAAAGGTAAAATATTTACAAAATTAGATTTAAAGGATGCTTATTTACAGATACCTGTAGATGAGAGGAGCCAACAACTGTTAGTCATTAATACCCACAGGGGCCTTTTTAAATATGGAATTTCCTCATCTCCTGGTATTTTCCAGAAATTTATTTCCCAATTGTTTGTTAAACTGGATGGGGTAGCATCCTATTTAGATGATATCATAATATGTGGTGCCACAGAAGCTGAGCATGATGTTAGACTCCGGCAGGTGTTGAGTATTTTACAGAAGCATAATGTAGTACTAAATAAGACTAAGTCAGTTTTGAAAACCAGATCTATTGAATATCTGGGGTATGAAATTTCAGGGGAAGGTATTAAACCTTCTTCTTGGAAGGTGGAGGCTCTTGTGAATTTACCTTCACCTACGTCTGTAGGGGAAGTTCAGTCTTTTGTGGGGATGGTGACATATTATTGTAAGTTTATTAAGAATTTTTCTTTAATTTTGGCACCACTGTATGATTTGTTAAAAAAGAGGGCTACATTTGAGTGGTCTACAGTGGAAGAGGAAGCTGTTCAAAGGATTAAAAAACAATTAGTGTGTTCAGCTTTGTTGACTAATTTTACGGGAGAACATCCATTAATAGGTCATAATGGTATCAATGCTATGAAAGCAGAAGCTAGGCAGTGGGTCTGGTGGCCAAAGATGGACCAAGATATTGCAGAAGTGACAAAGAGTTATCCCATTTGTTTTCAGAATTTTAAGCCACTTTCATATCCTGTCCTATCTTGGCCCAGCACTGGGAAACCATGGTCTAGAGTGCATATAGACTATGCAGGTCCAGTTGAGGGCAAATATTTTTTGGTAATTGTGGATTCTTTTTCAAAATTCTTAGATGTGCAAGTCACTAGTTCTATGACATCCACAGTGACTACTGAGTTACTGAGGAAATCCTTTTGTAATTTTGGTGTTACCAGACATAGTTGTGTCAGATAATGCTGCTTACTTTGTATCCCAAGAACTGGAAGCTTTTTTTAGTAAGAATAGTATTGAACATATTACTCCAGCCCCATACCATCCATCATCAAATGGTCTGGCAGAGAGAGCAGTACGGACATTGAAGGAAGGGTTACACAAGTTTACAAAAGGATCTCTCAATACCAGATTATGTAGGTTCTTATATAACCATAGGAAAACTGTTCATTCCTCCACTAATAAGACACCAGCAGAAATGATGTTTCATAGGACTTTCAAAGTCCCTGTATCGGCTGTCAAATGTCATGTTAAAGAGGACAATTCATTGTCTAACATGCCTGCTGGTGACTTTCAAGGAGTGGTGAAGCATTTTAAGGTTGATGATGCTGTGTATGCAAGGAATTTTGGGAAAGGTGACCCTTGGGTAGAAGGAAAAATTGTGGAGGTATTAGGGGTTAGGAATTACAAAGTGTTAATTAGAGGGTTTGGTAACATGATATGGAAAAGGCATATAGATCAGCTCATGCCAAGGTTTAGGAGTGGAGAGCAACCACTGATTCCAACAGTACCAGAAGCAGTAAGGAGTGGTTTAGAGGAACTGGCCACAACAGATAATAATGGTAATAAACTTAAAGAGCAGGTTAGCATACAGGAAGAACCTCCTGGGAGATTTGCTAAGGGAACCAGCCGGGTGAGAGAAGAGGAGGCAGCTCAGGACAGCGCAAACCCTCCAATTCTCCGGCGTTCCAGCAGAATTGTCAAACCTCCAGATAGGTTGGATTTATAAGTTGGATGATATAATGTAATTTAGGAAAGGAGGAATGTAAGGGGTTGGGAGCAGTAGGAGGATTGAATACTGTTTGTTTGGTTCAGTCATTTATAATTGTTTTGTTATTGTTGTTGTTGTTATGGAGCGGCCCTGGAGAGTACATTGTTAGTGTTACTCTGGGTTTTATTAACCTACAACCACTACACTGACGTTTTTTGGTCAGACACTCATTAATGAATACTTGTTTCCTGGCTTTAATAGATGATCTAATTAGATCTGTTTTCCCGTCATGTGTGGTGAATCTAAGCATAACACTTTTTCTACCATGGGAACCTAGTAATCGTGCTTCTTTTATATCTGTCACTGGTACATTTACGTTTATTTGATCTTTGATGATCTGTAAAGTAATGTCTTTACTGTTTGCTTGGGTCATATCACTGGGAAAGAATGGACTGTTCACTATTACTGCGTCTGATAACTTATCTTGCTCGGTTTTGTCCTCTTGTAGTGCAAGGTAGTCATTAAACTGGTTATCCATGTTGTTCTTCCACTCCTTTACTGCTTCCTCAACCTTTGTGTTTATAGATGTTATCTGTTCAGTGTGGCTATTAATGACAGTTTGGAGGGTTTTGCCAAAATTGGTCATTCCAGTTGTTGTTAACTTTTGTTCAAGGCTGAGGATTTTGTTTTCAAGTTGTGTCATCCTTGTATCTTGTTGTTGAAGTGCTTTACGTTGGTCCATATTTTCATTGATTAATTTGATGATGTATGACTTTAGTGTATCTGGATCATTCGTCATACCTGATAGATTATCTGGGGTGAAGCCAGTGAAGGGGGAGCTTGTGGGGGAGGCAGCCATGTTTGTTGTTGATGCGTTGCCCTGGGTGGTGGTGAGGGGGGTGGAGGGTGTACCTGCTTCCTGGGTGGTGGTGAGGGGGGTGGAGGGTGTACCGGCGTCCTTGGTAGACAAGTTGATTAGTAGATTTCTTGGTGTTTTCTTGTTGATTTTGGATTTGGTTCTTCTGATGTTACGTCTCATTTGAGCACAGTAGTCGGGGAAGTTGGTGCGGAAAGATGAAGCTGTAGGCTGGTAAGCTGTAGGCTGGTAGGCTGTAGGCTGGTAAGTTGTAGGCTGGTAAGTTGTAGGCTGGTAAGCTGTGGGCTGGTAAGCTGTAGGCTGGTAAGCTGTAGGCTGGTAAGTTGTAGGCTGGTAAGCTGTGGGCTGGTAAGCTGTAGGCTGGTAAGCTGTAGGCTGGTAAGCATTTGTTTGGCAGCGGGGTGATTTTTTTTTTTTTTTTTTTGAAAATATTAAACTACAGCAATGTGAGGGCGTCTTCAGGTCTCCACCAGCAGATTCCAACCATCAGAGTAAATCTGTAAGCATAATGATGGGGACTTTAGTACCATTTTACTCCTTTAAGGATCCATCACTTTTACTACTTCGAGTATTCTCAGAGGCATGGATCAGTAACTACTCAAAGGGAAGAGCTGAAACAGAAGACGGTTTTATCCTCTTCTGCCGAGAATATCGACATTTCGTTCCCGCGGGGTGATGCTTTGGGTTTGTGGGCAGTCTTCCTTAAATCGTCAGTTTATTTGGTTTGTAGGTCTCACTGCTGGTATTCTTGGGTCATTCTGGATGCTACGTAGGTTAGTGCAGTTTTGCTTGCAGCTAGGTCATCATAGGAGCATTGATAAACTCTGTGTGATGAGAAAAATATGGAGCTCAGATGCCGCTGCTGCCGCTGCTGCCGCTGCTGCCGCTGCTGCCGCTGCTGCCGCTGCTGCCGCTGCTGCCGCTGCTGCCGCTGCTGCCGCTGCTGCCGCTGCTGCCGCTGCTGCCGCTGCTGCCGCCGCTGCTGCCGCTATGTATGGTTCCTGCCTCCACTACCTCACTTGCCAGACTATTTCACTTCCTGACAACTCTGTGACTGAAAAAATACTTCCTAACATCCCTTTGACTCATCTGAGTCTTCAACTTCCAATTGTGACCCCTTGTGTCTCTGTCCCATCTCTGGAACATCATGTCTCTGTCCACCTTATCTACTCCTCGCAGTATTTTGTATGTCGTTATCATGTCTTTCCTAATCCTCCTGTCCTCCAGTGTCGTCAGGCCGATTTCCCTTAACCTTTCTTCGTAGGACATTCCCCTTAGTTCGGGAACTAGCCTTGTTGCAAACCTTTTGTGTGCTCGTGTGTGTGTGTGTACTCACCTAGTTGTTGTTTCAGGGGTCGAGTCACAGCTCCTGGCCCCCGCCTCTTCACTGGTCGCTACTCGGTCACTCTACCCGCTCCATGAGCTTTATCATACCTCTTCTTAAAGCTATGTATGGATCCTGACTCCACTACATCACTTCCCAGACTATTCCACTTCCTGACAACTCTGTGACTTAAGAAATACTTCCTAACATCCCTGTGGTTCATTTGAGTCTTTAACTTCCAACTGTGACCCCTTGTTGCTGTGTCCCACCTCTGGAACATTCTGTCTCTGTCCACATTGTCTATTCCTCTCAGTATTTTATGTCATTATCATATCCCCTCTATCTCTTCCGTCTTCTAGTGTCGTCAGGTCGATTTCCTGTAACCTCTCCTCGTAGGACATACCCCTTAGCTCCGGGACAAGTCTTGTTGCAAACCTTTGCACTTTCTCTAGTTTTCTTACATGCTTGGCTAGGTGAGGGTTTCAAACTGGCGCTGCATACTCCAGTATGGGCCTACCCTACACAGTGTACAGGGTCCTGAATGACTCGTTATTAAGATGTCGGAATGCTGTTCTTAGGTTTGCCAGGCGTATGTATGCTGCAGCAGTTATTTGGTTGATGTGCGCCTCAGGAGATGTGCCCGGTGTTATACTCACCCCAAGATCCTTTTCCTTGAGTGAGCTTTGTAAGCTCTGGCCCCCTAGACTGTACTCCGTCTGTGGTCTTCTTTGCCCTTCCCCAATCTTCATGACTTTGCACTTAGAGGGGTTGAATTCCAGGAGCCAGTTGCTGGACCAGGTTTGCAGCCTGTCCAGATTCCTCTGTAGTTCTGCCTGATCCTCGTCCGATTGAATTCTTCTCATTAATTTCACATCATCTGCAAACAGGGACACTTCGGAGTCTATTCCTTCCGTCATGTCGTTCACAAATACCAGAAAGAGCACTGGTCCTAGAAGTGATCCCTGTGGCACCCCGCTCGTTACAGGCGCCCACTCTGACACCTCGCCACGTACCATGACTCGCTGTTGTCTTCCTGACAGGTATTCCCTGATCCATTGCAGTGCCTTCCCTGTTATTTCTACCTGGTCCTCCAGATTTTGCACTAATCTCTTGTGTGGAACTGTGTCAAACGCCTTCTTACAGTCCAAGAAAATGCAATCTACCCACCCCTCTCCCTCTTGTCTTACTGCCGTCACCCTGTCATAGAACTCCAGTAGGTTGGTGACGCAGGATTTCCCATCCCTGAAACCGTGCTGGCTGTCGTTGATAAGCTTCGTTCCTTTCTAGGTGCTCCACCACTCTTCTCCTGATAATCTTCTCCATGACCTTGCATACTATACATGTCAGTGACACTGGTCTGTAGTTTAGTGCTTTGTAGCTGTCTCCTTTTTTAAAAATTGGGATTACATTTGCTGTCTTCCATACCTCAGGTAGTCACCCTGTTTCGATAGATGTGTTGAAGATTGTTGTTAGAGGTACACATAGAGCTTCTGTTTCCGCTCTCAGGACCCATGGAGACATGTTATCCGGCCTCATCGCCTTTGAGGTATCTAGTTCGCTTAGCAGCCTCTTCACTTCCTCCTCAGTTGTATAAATTGTGTCCAACACTTGATGGTGTACCCCACCTCGCCGCCTTTCTAGAGGCCCTTCTACCTCCTCTGTGAACACTTTTTTGAATCTCATGTTGAGCTCCTCACACACTTCGCGGTCATTTCTTGTGACCTTCCCTCCTTCCTTCCTCAGCCTGATCACCTGGTCCTTGACTGTTGTTCTCCTCCTGATGTGGCTGTACAACAGCTTTGGGTCAGATTTGGCTTTCGCTGCTATGTCATTCTCGTATCGTCTTTGGGCCTCTTTTCTCACCTGTGCATATTCATTTCTGGCTCTGCGACTGCTCTCCTTACTTTCCTTGGTCCTTTGCCTTCTATACTTCTTCCATTCCCTAGCACACTTGGTTTTAGCTTCCCTGCATCTTTGGGTGAACCAAGGGCTCATCCTGGCTTTTTCGCTGTTCCTGTTACCCTTGGATACAAACCTCTCCTCAGCTTCCTTGCATATTTTTGTCATATATTCCATCAACTCGTTTACTCTGACTTCCCTGCCAGCTCTCTGTCCCACTGAACTCCATGCAGGAAGTTCTTCATGCCTACGAAGTCTCCTTTCTTGAAGTTTGGCTTCGTTCGTCCGGTTCGTGTGTGTGTGTGCTCACCTAATTGTACTCACCTAATTGTGGTTGCAGGGGTCGAAACTTAGCTCCTGGCCCCGCCTCTTCACTGATCGCTACTAGGTCACCTCTCTCCCTGTTCCATGAGCTTCATCACTTGCTAGACTATTCCACTTCCTGACTACTCTATGACTGAAGAAATATTTCCTAACATCCTTTTGACTCATCTGAATCTTCAACTTCCAATTGTGACCCCTTGTTTCTGTGTCCCCTCTCTGGAACATCCTGTCTCTCTCCACCTTGTCTGTTCCATGCAGTATTTTGTATGTCGTTATCATGTCTCCCCTAAACCTCCTATCCTCCAATGTCGTCAGGCCGATTTCCCTTAACCTTTCTTCGTAGGACATTCCCCTTAGCTCTGGAACTAACCTTGTTGCAAACCTTTGCACTTTCTCTAATTTCTTGACGTGCTTGACCAGGTGTAGGTTCCAAACTGGTGGTGCATACTCCGGTATGGGCCTGACGTACACGGTGTACAGTAGCTTGAATGAATCTGTGGAAACTTATTTCTTTGCTAAAAGTTCCACAGGGTAAGTAAGCCGTATGGAGCCTTAGACATACCACGGATCGGCCCTCGGAGTTTATAAACCCACACACCCAACCAAAACAAGCATACACATTCAAGTTGGCGGAGGTAACAATTGTGTACATTTTAATTGATAGATTTATTCACCTAGGAAAGCCTAGGAAAGTTTGTACAGTTAGTAACTAATATTAGGATTATTGAGGCAACGTTAGATATTAATAATGTAGTTCTAGCACCTTAATATAGGTAGATATAAGCCCCAAATAGACGAACCTTGGGTTATGTTAGCTAGAGAGAACTGGCAGCCCACACTTGAATCTAAGCGGGAGTGATGCTGACTCCTTCTTACCAGATCAGACTTCAAGGAGTGAACAACCGCTGCGAACAGGCAGCAATCCCCACGTGACTCAACATCTGTCCCGGGGGCACGGAAGAGATATCCCGAAGTACTGAGGATATCTCACTCCATCCAGACCCAATACAGTAGGACCTTACCTCTTTTCTTCTCAGTATCTGGCCAGTTTTCTGGGGGAAACGGGTGTAGGTTTTGTTGTGGGTCTCTCGTGCGGTTGGACGCAAATTAGCAGGTACCAGCGTCCCATTGTTGAGTAAAAGTCTGGAAGCTAGTGTCTCATACTGTTTAGATATTGCTTGGAGGATATACCCTAGAGCTGGGGATTCTGAGTTCATACAAGACACTAATACCACTTAATTTGCAGATTAAGACTCTTCCCTTCACACGGTGTTTGGAGGGGTTATAGCTTAGGAAGATTAGGAGCCACATGTCCACTCCATCAAGTAAGTTAGACCCTTTCTTAATAGTGCATGTAGTGGGGAATTCTTTTTACTGCAGTTAGCTAGAAATTTGTCCCATAGCCACTTGTAAGTCTGAGAGAAGCGTCTCAGAGTGTCGGTGTCAACAGCGCTTGCCCAGAGTGCAGCTTACAAGAAGGCAGTCCCAAGACAAGTTTCTATAGAATCCTTACTAAGGTATCGGAACGCAATTCTCCGGTTTGCCAGGCTCCCATATGCTGCAGCAGTTATCTGGTTGATGTGTGCTTTAGAAGACGTGCTCGGTGTTATACTCACCTCAAGATCTTTCTCCTTGAGTAAGGTTTGCAGTCTTTGGCCACCTAGCCTATACTCTGTCTGCGGTCTTCTTTGCACTTCCCCGATCTTCATGACTTTGCATTTAGCTGTTGACGGAGCTGAAGCAACTGGTCCATCACCAGGGTGTTGAAGGACATGAAACACCTGGTCCATCACCAGGGTGTTGAAGGAGCTGAAGCACCTGGTCCATCACCAGGGAGTTGAAGGAGCTTAAGCACATGGTTCATAACCAGGGTACTGAAGGAGCTGAAGCACCTGGTCCATCACAAGGGTGTTGAAGGAGCTGTAGTACCTGGTCCATCTCTAGGTTGTTGAAGGAGCAGAAGCACCTGGTCCATTACCAGGGTGTTGAAGAAGCTGAAGCACCTGGTCTATCACCAGGGTGTTGAAAGAGCTGAAGCACCTGGTCCATCTCCAGGTTGTTGAAGGAGCTGAAGCACCTGGTCCATCACCAGGGAGCTGAAGGAGCTGAAGCATCTGGTCCATCACCAGGGTATTGAAGGAGCTGAGACACCTGGTCCATCACCAGGGAGTTGAAGGAACTGAAGCACCTGGTCCATCACCAGGGTATTGAAGGAGCTGAGGCACCTGGTCCATCACCAGGGTATTGAAGGAGCTGAGGCACCTGGTCCATCACTGATAGTGATTCCACCATATGCTTCTTGCATTCCACTTCTGGAGCATCTCTTTTCATTGTCTAGCAATAACACTGGTCAACAATTTTTGAAAAGTTGTATGCTTCTTAAATGGGATTACTTAATTCTTATGTATTTTCATCTGATCCCAAATATCACCTTGAAAAATGTTTATTGGCTATAGGTTAAAAGATACTAGACATGTAAGCTTTGATTATTTTATTATAACGTACAATACGTGTCAGTATGTTTTTAAGTCTAATCCGTACCTACTCTCTGCCTTTTTGCTTGACGCTTATAGTGGATTTTAAGTGACATGTTGAAATTAAGACACATATGCATCATCTGGGTATCTTTATTGTAGATGTTTCGCTATCGAGTGGCTTTATCAATACAGATTCTAAGACATAATTTGAAGACAGTAGTACAGTACTATATACTGAAGATGAGGTAATCAGTCCCTCGGCCTTGGAGTTGGTGTGAAGAGCACCGTAGTCGTGCGGGTTCTGGAGCAGAGGCAAGGAGGCTGGCGCTTATATACTAACGTCAGGTGGAAAAGGGGACGGGTAGCAGATGAGGGCATAGTCACTGGTAGGTGGGATTCCCCAGTGGAAATAGGTCATACCCAAAGAGATGGGTTAGTTGTAATAGTAGTTTAGTTGATCAGACCCTGATCCACCACAAGGCCTGGTCTCAGACCGGGCCGCGGGGGCGTTGACCCCCGAAACTCTCTCCAGGAATACTCTAGGTAACCAGTTAATCAGGTCAAAGAAGGAAGGAGGAGGAGAGCTTACAGGAAGTGACTAGGAAGTACGTGAAGAGCTCAGCTCAAAATTTAGGGAAGTATTCACAGTTCTGAAAGTAAAACTTCCAGCAAACCTAGGCGGTAGGGCATATCAGCAAGAGCTGGACACACTGCACACAACCGAAGAGGAAGTGAAGAAACTTCTAGGTGAACTAGATACCTCGAAGGCGGTGGGCCAAGATAACATCTCTCCTTGAGAGATGTTGTCTTGGTTATCGTGTGCTGCTTACAACGACCTTCAACACATCTATCGAAACAGGGCAACTGCCAGAAGTGTGGAAGACAGCAAATGTAGTCAGACAGGCAGCATTTAACTAAAGACCAATGTCGTTGACATGTATAGTATGTAAATTCAGTGAGAAGGTTATCAGTATAAGAGTGGTGGAGCACCTAGAGAGGAATGGGCTCATACATGACATCCAGCACGGCTTCAGGGAATGACAAGGTAACAAAAGTAAAACAGGAGAGAAAGGGATGGGTAGACTGCATTTTCTTAGACTGTAAGAGGACTTTTGACACAGTACCACACAAGAGACTCGTTGAAAAGGTAGAAAAGCAGGCAGGAATAACAGGGAAAGCACTGCAATGGATCAGGGAATACCTGGCCGTTAGGAAACAACGTGTGTTGTTGCGTGACGAGGTGCCAGTGTGCGTATGTGTAGAGTGGGGTTCAATAGGATCAGTCCGGGTCAGACCTAGGGCCGGTTCTGTTTCTTGTATATTTGAATGACATGACGGAATTGATAGATTCAGAGGTATCGCTGTTCGCAGACGATGTGAAACTAATGAGAAGAGTACAAACAAATGAGCATCAGGTAACTCTATATAGGGATCTGGACAGGCTGCAAGCTTGGTCCGACAAAATGGCTTCTGGAGTTTAACCCCACCAAGTGCAAAGTCATACATATTGGGAAGGTCAAAGAAGACCACACATGGAGTACAACCTAGGGAGGCAAAGGCTGCAAAACTCACTCAAGGAAAAGGATCTTAGGGTGAGCATTACACCGAGCATACCTCCTGAGGCGCATATACACCAAATAATTGTTGCAACATATGGGCACCTGGCAAGCATAACAATAGCGTTTCAACATCTGAGTAAGGATTCATTCACGACACTGTACACGGTGTACGTCAGGTCCTTATTGTATTATACAGCACCAGTATGGAACCCACACATGGTCAAATTCAACAAGAAACTGAAGAAAGTGCAAAAGTTTTCAACAAGATGTCGTCCACATATAACAAGGAAGACACTGCAATGGATCAAGGAATACCTGAGGGAAGACATCAGAGAGTCTTGGTTACGTGGCGAGGTGTCAGAGTGGGCGCCTGTGACGAGCGGGGTTCCACAGGAGTCAGTTCTAGGACCGGTGCTGTTTCTGGTATATGTGAACGACATGACGGAAAGAATAGACTCAGAAGTGTCCCTACTTGCAGACGATTTGAAGTTAAAATGAGGAGAATTCAATCAGGGGACGACCAGGCAGAACTACAAAAGAATCTGGACAAGGCGCAGGCCTGGTTCAGAAACTGGCTCCTGGAGTTTAACCCCACCAAGTGCAAAGTCATGAAGATTGGGGAAGGGCAAAGAAGACCGCAGACAAAGTACAGTGTAGGGGGCCATAGACTACAAACCTCACTCAAGGAAAAGGATCTTGAGATGAGTGTAATACCGAGTACATCTCCTGAGGCGCACATCAACCAAATAACTGCTGCAGCATATGGGCGCCTAGCAAACCTAAGAAGAGCATTCAAACATCTCAGTAAGGAATCGTTCAGGACCCTGCACACCGTGTACGTTAGGCCCATATTGAAGTATGCAGCACCAGTCTGGAACCCACACCTGGCTAAGCATGTCAGGAAATTAGAGAAAGTGCAAAATTTTGCAACTAGACTAGTCCCGGAGCTAAGGGGTATGTCCTACGAGGAGAGGTTAAGGGGAATCGACCTGACGACACTGAAGGACGGGAGAGATAGAGGAGAATATGATAACGACCTATAAAATACTGAGAGGAATCGACAAGGTTGACAGAGACAGGATGTTTCAGAGATGGGACACAGCAACAATTGGAAGTTGAAGATTCAAAAGAGTCACAGGGATGTTAGGAAGTATTTTTTCAGTCATAGAGTTGTGAGGAAGTGGAATAGTCTGGAAACTGATGTAGTGGAGGCAGGATCCATACATAGCTTTAAGAAGAGATATGATAAAGCTCATAGAGCAGGGAGAGTGACCTAGTAGCGACCAGTGAAGAGGCGGGGCCAGGAGCTGTGACTCGACCCCTGCAATCATAACTAGGTGAGTACAGATTCATAAACACACATCATCAGTCTCTTAAGCACATGTCTTTCATGCTTATAAAGAAGCACCATTCATACCGACTCATAACGACACCTGTCACACTGACTCATAAACACCCATTATGCATTAGACTCACAAGCACACATTATTAATCCTGACTCATAAACACATCATTCATATTGACACCATTGAAGTTTTTTCTTCAAAATCTATAATTCTTTATGACTCAAATAGTCAAACACTTGACTTACATAGACTAGCCCTATCTATGGATGGATAAAAGTTAATCCGATGGCAGACTATCAGTAGAAGCCAGAACAAAAAATAGATTTGACTTAGAGATACAAATTATCCGAAGAGGGAGACAAATATGACTCACTTTATACATATTGCCTTACCTGAGAGAGACTTGTTTTGAAAATTGAAGAGTGAGAGACAGACTTGTTTGTGAGGCATTTACTGGCCTGGGAGAGAGAGAGAGAGAGAGAGAGAGAGAGAGAGAGAGAGAGAGAGAGGAGAGAGAGAGAGAAGAGAGAGAGAGAAGAGAAAAAGAGAGAAAGAGAGAGAGAGAGAGAGAGAGAGAGAGAGAGAGAGAGAGAGAGAGAGAAGAAAGAGAGAGAAGAAGAAGAAGAGAAGAGAGAGAGAGAGAGAGAGAGAGAGAGAGAGAGAGAGAGAGAGAGAGAGAGAGAGAGAGAGAGAGAGAGAGAGAGAGACACTAATATAATATCCAGCTGTAGGTAGTCAGACTAGTTCGAGCCAAACTAGCAAGAGGTAAACAGCCGTGCCTGAGGACCATGTCTTTCATGACTTTTCCCCTGAATGCTGGATGGGACAGGCAGCGCCTGTTGCTTCTCCCGTCAGAACTAGTGACGGCTCCAGTCGTCTGCATTTTAATGTGCAAATTTCTCTGCAGCTGAAGCGACAGCTTGATTCTCACTAAATTTCTCGGCACTCCATTTATAAGTACATGAAACATGAAGGGACTGACGCATAACAATATGCGAAATTATTTTACCAGGGCACTAGAGGCTTTAGAGGATATTTTGGCTTAGTCGCCATGGGAGGTATACGGGTTTTCTCAAATAGATAGGAGGTGATACGGGTAAGCGGATTTGGCCGCCAGCGCATTTACATAATAAATTGAAGAGTAATTCACTCGCGAACGGGTGATTTATTGCGTCTGACCTCGTTAAGGAGAATTTCCCAGAGTCGCTGGACATTTCATTTATTACGAGAGACAAGAGAAGCAATCTGCTGGGTGTGTTATTATTGCAGGAGATTCCGGTATCACTGAGCGCTAACACTGGATCTTCCACACTTGCACTGTTGCTCTTTCCCGGGGTCTATGGTGCTTCCAAAAACATTCAGTAGGTGGTATTCCGCGCATTCACTAGAGCTCTCCTACGCGTTCACCTGTGATTTGCACGTTCACTGTCACATCCTCGCGCTCACTTGTGCTCAGGGCTTTAGGGGCTGCAGCCCAGGGGGTTCCGTCAGGGACTCCAGAGCTTAAGTGTTCACAGTTACTGCTGTAAGTTTATAATTATAGTAAGTTATTACACCACGTATATGATGACACTCTTCAAATAGCTTGTTCTCTCCAGGCTGGAAAATTGCTGTACACTTATGTCCCCTTTCAAGGCAGGCGAAATTGCAGACCTGGAGAATATACAGAGAACTTTCATGGCATGCACAAATACGATAAAGCACCTAAACTACTGGGAATGGTTGAAGTCCTTTGATCTGTATTCTCTGGAATGCAGGCGAGAAAGATGCATGATAATATACACTTGGAAAATCCTAGAGAGACTAGTCCCAAATTTGCACACGAAAATCATTCCCTACGAGAGCAAAAGACGGGGCAGGAGATGCTACATCATCCCCCCTATGAAAGAAGGGGCGCCACGAGTAAGCTAAGAGACAAAAAGTGTTCAACTGCCTCCCAGCATACATTAGGGAGATCATCAATAGACCCCTGGTTGTCTTCAAGAAGGTGCTGGACAGTCATCTAAAGTCAGTACCTGATCAGCCGGGCTGTGGTTCGTATATTGGTTTTTGCCCAGCCAGCAGTAATAGCCTGTTTAATCAGATCCTGATCCACAGGAGGCCTGGTCACAGACCGGGCCATGTTGGCATTGATCCCTGAAACCCTCTTCAGGTACACTTGAGGTATACACTGAGCCAATACAATGTGTAACTTTTATTTTCCTATTTCGCATTTTCTAACCTTTTCTGTGGTCAGTTAAAAATAAATCCATACCCTAACAGATCATAAACCCATCTCTAATCTGACAGATGCCTTTTAATGATCTGTCTAACAATAAAGTATACTCCTCTATTATAAAATGCCTTAGTCAATTTAACAGTTCATATTAATTATCCAAATAAAAAGGAATATAAATATTTACTTTAATAATTTATTAAATTAATGAAAATTTAAAATTACAGTACTTTCATACATTCTCTAATGACTAGAAAAAAAACAGTATGCCTGATTAGAATGGTAATGGAATTGATCAGTTTTTGGAAAGTTGCTGGCGCATTCTGCATGCCAAAGGGTGCTATCATATAATAATGGCCTCGTGGAACTAAAAACGTTGAGATTTCCTCGACCCTGTCACTTAAAAGGCCTTGATAGTACCTCTTAAAGAGGTTTTGCTTGGAGATAAATTCATGAAGTCCTTGATGTCATCCATGTTAGAGAAGTAGGTAGGTATCTAGCACTGATTTCATTAACCTTCAATAGTCTGTACACATCTTAACTGTCATCTGGTTTATTAACAAGCTTGCAGGGTAAGGTCTATGGACCTTAATATCCATATAGTAGCCTGTGTTCCAGCAGAGTTAGTATATAAATCTGGATTAGATCTAGTTAGATTCGGGTTAGACTTATAGGGAGAGAGTTTAATAGGGTTATCTGTGCCAACATCAACGTCGTAAAATCCAAGATTATACTTTTGGAACAATAAAAAATATGTCAGGACAGGACTGCAGAAGGTTGGTAACATTACCCATCTGTGCTTTCGTGTTACCGGACATATATGGACGTAGAATTTTAAGCAGATCCTTATCAGGCAATCATATTTCGAACTGGTGACTTCTTACAAGGTGTATAGCATGTCTTCGGGTTCTGTAGGAGCAAAGAACATGGTCGTTGTCAGGGCGTGAGGTGGTTCACATTTTTTTTTTAATTCTGACTGATGCAGGTTTGTCAAAAGAGGCTACCACATAATTAATGTTTGATTTTTTCTCTGCCACCTACATGGATCCACTAAACTTTGCTTTCATAGCATGACCAGGTACAGGTTCTTGGACCATTATTTTCTCTCTAATGCCAAATGATTGGGTTTTGATGCTTTGTCATACCTCCATTTCATGTTCTGTCGGGCATGAAAGAGAGCTCGTCTGGCAGTTCTGCCAGCTGGGAATATGAAGGCTTGATCAAGGAGCTTTCACTTTATTTGCGAGGCTCTGGTTAGTTGCCATCGTAAAACAATTTCCCCAATCCAAGATCTGAGTCTCCCAAGGTAATGTCAGCATTCTCACCAGATTTTTCCTTTGACATTGCCAGTGTTACATCCATAACGACAACCGCTTTAGGTGTAAAGCTACCAGAGTTTACTAGAAGATTAGGAGACAGTATAGAAAAGAAGACGTCATTACCTATTAACAATAGTGCGTCTTACCTCGCTTATCTCTCTTTTACCTGGAAAATTCATCTGGCACGCCAGCATTTAGTTACCCAGTTAAGTATTGAACCTTATAAATATTGTATGAAGGGGGACAGCAATAACTACCTGACCAAAAGTATCAATGAGTACATTGGATGTGGGAAGTACCCCATCTTGTAAAAGGGAGCAGTAAGCCATGTATCTCTGAAGGTTCTCACTTTCATGAAAGGATCGTACTCATGTATTGACACCTGGCTTCTACTATACAAGTGGTAATATAAGCGTCAATCTCGTCCCGAGAATCTGGAATTCTTAATACTGTGAAAAAGTTACCCACAGGCTTCTGAGTATTGTACTTCCACGATTTACCACTTGTGTAAGACTCTCTTTGAGGTCTGAAACAGTTTGAGACAATTTGGCCGGTTTCTGGCAGAAACGGCACCACCGTCTCTGAAGTCTTTTCTTTGTGGGTATCTGTCTGGTCTTCAGAAGTGTCGTGGCTCACTCACAACTTTTGTCTTCATACCATCTGAAGCGACCTTTCTCCGATGTCCTTTATCACCGTAATGCTGTTAGGAAGAGATTTTGAAGCACCTATCATTAAAAAACCGTCTCTCCTGTTAGGTGTCTGGCAATTTTGGCGCCCTTAGAAATGAGGTTGGGGATTTTCACGAGAACACATTCTCGAATTAACCTTCCACCCACACTCGGGAGAGAACCCTGGATACAATTAAAATGAAATTACAACTTACTGATGCTGTGATGTATCCTGGAGACTTAGTGGGACCTTAGGAACACTGGGGCTGTTAACAATGTCCCACCTTCAGTCCCACCTTCTCAAGCTCCCCAGGTCCGAGACCCTTGTTTAGAAACTTGTGGTTACTGTATCTCTATGATTAAGAAAATTATATCAGCAGAACTGACTTTTAAGTGAACTGTATATTTAATAATTATTATCAAACTATAATTTGACAAAAAAAAAAAAAAATTCAGTGGACTTGACATATTTAGGTAACATGTCTTATCTGTTTATTTACAAATAAACATTTATTGTTTCATATTTAAAGCAACATATGTTCTTATAACATTTACGAATTTATTACATTGGTGGTATATCCTAACGCCTTCCACAAGAAGATTACATAGACAATTTTTTTTTTTTTTTTATTTTATTTAAAAACACATATATACAAAACAATCCAATAAATGCCCAAAAATAAATCAGGCTCATATAAACAAAAGCAAGCAAACAGAACAGGAATAAA
>WNWK01021035.1:25000-34730 GCA_009830355.1 Cherax destructor | reverse complement strand
CCGATGAATTATGTGTTTATCGTGATGTTGCTGTATTTCGACAGTAGACACGGGATTTAACGTATTGTAATGTACGATGTAATTTATACATGGTTCCTACGAGTTATGGTTGTGTGTTTTATAGCCATTGCTTTTTCTCATTTTGTAATGTATTGTGGACATCCCTGGAGAATGTGGTATGTTGGCATGTGGCATCAACAGTTAGGATTATTTGAGGGAGTGTGTGAGGTGAGTTGGTATGACAGAGATGTGGTCTGTAAGGGATTTTGTTTTAGTAGTGTGGGGTTGTGTCGAGTTATTACATTTCTACTGTTTGCAAGATATATATCTTGTACCCAGTATTTGGGACGATTGCTTAGACTTAATTTTACACTTTATTGTATATTTTCTCTTGTATTTAAGAGTTATGTATATGTTATAATTGTGTTTTCAATAAAATAATAAAAACAAAACCCTTTATACCTCTAAGGTACTAGAGAACACAACATCCATACTATTAAAGACAACCAATTTACCAGGAGTATATCTCACCAAAAGTAGCAAGGTATACTATGAATTAATCAGGCACAAAAGAAGCTCTAAACAACCATTACTATACAGAGGAACTAAATAGTACACACATAATATAGAAATTCAATAATACATAGAACCACTTCAAAATGCATATTGCATGTACATAACCCATTTCATAACATCATAACCAACTTTTTTTGACATAAAATTTTTTCGGAAGGACTTGAATAAATTTTGCCTGGGATATCTACAACAAACACATGCAGCATGACAATCGAATTCACATTATGAACCATCTATGGCCTTTAAACACGTACCTGTATCTACAATTAAAGTACAGGCTATTGCCAAACTCTCCAATCCACAGAGACAAGCCCCTGATGCGTTTCCTCTGACATAACCCCCCCACTCATTCACACGCATTCCACACATAACCTCCCTGTCATGAGTACAGTTGTATCGTCATCTGTCACCCAAAACCCTTCCAACCACGATTCGCTGCCTGACCTTGGTCGTGAGCGGGAGTACTGGCAGGGGTCTCTGGTGGACAGGGGACACAACCTTTAGTTTCAAAATGGCGGAGACGTACCGAAGGCAGATAAACACTGTGTATTGAGGTGCTGGTTGGAGCTATCTACCCATCTTACTGCCTGCCATTCTATGAGACGCTATAGGATACCAACGGAGGATATATATAGCATATCGTTAAATGGAGCCTATAGGGTGTTTGTGAAATTTGTGACCAGTGGAGCATATGAACGAGTAGTTGACGCTTACCAGGAATGGAGAAGGGTCGTTTCTGAAGGCATGGAGGTGAGGTTACGGGATGTTTTGGCAATGTATACATGGATAAGAATAGTTAATTTACCTTTTGAGGTGGATGCAGTTGATGTGAAGAAGGTCTTTCAAGCATATGGTGTGATACATGCCGCTACCGTCGGGAGGTGGGCCCAGGGTGCCTATGCTGGAATACTGGAAGGGTCGTTTAGTCTCAAGATGTCATTGAGGAGACAAATACCATCGTATGTGATCATGCCAGATTTCGAACGCAAGTCTACGTTACGTACGTTGGGCAGGTGCAAACGTGTCGGCTTTGTGGGCAGCCTGGACATATGGCGGTGGCGTGTGAACGACGAGGGCCACCCACCCAGCATCAACAAGGTGCCGCGATGCAGGAACAAGGGGAGACGGCATTGATGAAAGAGGACGAACACCGACAGGAGCAGGTGTCCCAGAGTGAGCAGATTGGAGGACAAAGCAGTGGTGTTAGTATCTCTGCCACCAGTGACGCAGCCAGATGAGGTCCGTGGCTCCCAGGATTGTGAGGTGCAGGAGTGGATGATGTATTGGTCAACTTATCGGGACCTCATGGATGATTTGCAGAGATGTTTGATAGCCGGTGATGGTGACGGCCGACTGTGTGGAGGGTGACTTCCCAGAGTTGGTGGCAGAGCCGGGTGAAGTGCTGGAATGGGCATGTAAGTAAGGAGGCAGGTGATGGTATGGATGATCAGGTGCAGGTGTGTGTGGTTGAGGCAGAGGTACATAGGGCATGTCGGATTTGAGTGGTGAGGAATCAGGAGAGGTCATGGAGGTAGCGGGGAGTCCTGCAAGAGATCCAGTGGATCAGTGGAGGATGACATGTTGACACCAGGTCAGAGGACCGGCAAGAAAGTATGGGCGGATGTGGCTAAGGGCGGGGTTAAGGGTAAAGTCAGGGCCGGAGAGGGAGGGGTTATGGTGGGGGAGGACTAGTGATGAAGCTAGGTGGGTCTAGATTGGTGAAGCATCGTGGGAAGCCCAATGAAACCTTCAAGTGTGTATGTATGAATGTTAACGGCCTTTGGGCAGAGGTTAAAGGTTATGGGTGGAAACTTTAAGGGGAGAGGATTGACATATGCATCTTACTGGAACATAATTTTAATGTGGTAGGGAATTGTTGCTAAAGGGGTTATAATTTATACATGGAGAGTTCTGTGAATCTCAAGGGTGGGGTGTTGGTGGCATTAGGGAGACCAGCCCTTTTCGTATGAGGTCCTGGGAGGAGGTGGGGAATGGGAGGATTGTGAGGGTTGATGGGGTGGGGAGACATACCTGTTAGTTTTATTGGGGTTTATATGCCTGCAGCCAATGCAAGGAGTGTGAAGGAAGCTTTGTGCGTGATTTTTAGTTTATGCTTTAAGGGATTGCCTGAGGTGGTAATAGTATTCGGAAGCGTGACGACAGCCCGAGGGTCGGGTGAACTTGCAGTTTTGAGGGATGTGTTGGGAGCGGTGGGAGTCAGGGATGTGGTTGTTGGGAGGGATGCTTTGGTGGAGCATACATTTTTGGAGAGGATATGCAGCATGCCCAGATAGGGTTTATGTAACGTCAAGTATAAGTGTAGGGGATGTGCGTCTTCTCGATGTTGGGTTCTCAGATCACCATGGTGTAGTGGCAGTGTTGAGCTGGGATGGAGCTGTCAAGTTATTTAAAGGTCATTGGAAATTGAATGTTAGTTTGTTAAAGAGGGATGGGGAAAGGAGGTTTTGCGGCCTGGTGGGAGGGGTGAGAGGGAGGGCAGAAGGTTAGGGATGTGGTGGTCTTTACAGGCCAAGGCAGCGATGAGGAGTATTATCAGAGGTTGGGGTGGAGGAGGCGGAGTTATAGGTATGGTTTGCAACGTTACTTAGAAAGTCAGCTTAGGGCTTATTTAGGGGGAGGAGGAGGGGGTCATCAGGAAGAAATTGGTATGCTATGTGGGCAGTTAAGGGACATACAAAATGATAGATTCAGGCGGTCAGGGTCAGGTGTCAATTGGAAGAGGTTTTATGGGGTGATAGGCCCTCTGGTACTGTATTGAGGAGGTTTAGGAAACGTAGGAAGGGTATGATTATCTCGTCGTTGAAGGTCAAGAGGACCTGGGAGGGTATCAAGGGCAGGTGTTACGTACAACTGATAGCATGAGTTGGTATGTGGGGTATTGGTTTCAGCAAAAGTTTAGAAGCATGGGTGGGAGTGAGGCAAGTCGAAGGATCATTTTGGAGGGATACAGGAACAACTGGGAGGAGGATAGGAAGGGTTAGGAGGATGTATAATGGAGGAGGAAGTATGGCAGGCGGTGCAGAGATTGAGGTTAGGAAAGGCGCCTGGGTGGATGGCTTACCGGGAGATTTTTGTGTTTCATTGGACGTGTTAAAGATTTTGGTGCAGATCTTTAATCAAATGAAGGATAGGGATATATGGAGGAAGAGCAAAGGACAGGGGTGGTAGTGATGGTCCCTAAGGAAAAGGAAGGCGATAGGATGAAGGGCTATAGAGCAATCACGTTATTATGCTCGGATTATAAGATCTTTGCAAAGATACTGGCTAATCGAATGAAGAGGTGGTGGAAGATTTTAGATGATGGACAACATGGAGTGCCGGGGTGAAACATAAGGGCAGGGCATAGGAGGATTAGGGAGTTTGTAGATAACAAGAGGGAAGGAGGGTTCTAGGTCTAGACTGGAAACTGCATATGATAGCATAGATAGGGAATTTTGTTTGGGGTTTTGATGGGGTTGGGGTTTGGGGAGGAAATCGTGGGGTGGGTTAGGACTTTATATGATCGGGCGTTGCAAGAGTACAGGTAAATGGGAAGTTGGGGTTCAGGTGAGTTATGAACGGGTTTGCGGCAGGGTTGTCCTCTGTTGCAAATCCTATTTGGTGTATGCAGGACCCTTTCTATAGATTGGTTAGGGAAGGGTTTGGGAAGGAGGTAGGAAGGGGTAGTGAGTCAGGCATAGTACGCTATGTCGATTATACGACCGTCCTGGTGGTAGTAGTAAGGGTATATTAAATGTGAATAGGATTGTGGGTATTTTTGGGGAGGCGACAGGTATGAGGGTAAATAGGGGTAAGTCAAGTCTGTTGGAGGTAGGTGCATGGGTGGGAGGGACGTTGGAAATAGGGAGGCTGGAAGTGCGTCAATAGGATTAAAATTTGTGGGGTAATATTCAGTCATGATAGGAATTGGCGAGAGAATTGAATTCGGTGGTGGTGGTGATAGACAGAGCTCTAGATAGGTTGGGAGGCATTAGGTCTACAGAGGTAACACTGTTGCAATGGGCGATGGTGGTAAATGTTTTAGTATATAGCAGCTATGGTTTGTTGCTGCTGTATATCCTCTCTGGGAGTGTGATGTTGAGAGGTTGCTTGGGAGGATTTTCGTTATATTTGAGTCATGGAGAGGCATTGTTAGGTAGGAGGAGTGACTACTGGGGTTGGGGTGGGTGGGTTGGGGTTGATACCTTACATAATAGGCTACAAAGTATTTTTGTTAAGCAAGAATATGTGGTAGGGGGTAAGGGGAAGGAGGGTGAATGGAGTCATGCAGGAGGTACGTAGGTGGTGGCAGGGTAGGGATCTTTGAGATGTGAGGCTATGTTGAGGTTCCTACTTGTTGTTCAGGAACCAGGAGAGGTTAAGGTAG
The DNA here is from genome assembly GCA_009830355.1 of Cherax destructor. Classification (NCBI taxonomy): domain Eukaryota; kingdom Metazoa; phylum Arthropoda; class Malacostraca; order Decapoda; family Parastacidae; genus Cherax; species Cherax destructor. The sequence continues at coordinate 29,767 of WNWK01021035.1, read as the reverse complement.
GCATTTTGGATAGAGTGGGGAAGTGGGGTGTGGTGGAGGGTGTAGGTACTTATCAATGTATAATTGGAAGTTGATGTGGCGTTGGATGAAGAAGTTGTGAATACCACTGAGAGTGCCTGAAACGGGGTATAGGTTTTATTGGGTATTTTGGCGATCCGTGTGCAGTTGTATAGGATGGGCATCATCAGGATGGGTTGTGCGGTTCGTGTGGTGCCCTGTATTTCTGTGATACGTTGGTGGTCAGGGAGTGGTTAAGTGGGGTATTACAGAGGGTGGGGCGGGGTTTGATGACCCTCGGGCACTGTGCTTGGACGTGGGGCTTTCCTGGTGGAAGTCAGTAGGGCGGTAGTTTATTTGGTGGTCGAGTATATACATATTTTGTGGGTAATGTGGAGGCTCTCGGAGCACAGTGTATCCAGGCATTGGCAGCAGGTATTTATGGGTAAAAGTGTAGAAATCAGGTGATATAAGCAGGGACATGGTGAAAAACTTTCTCTCAGGGTTAGGGGATTTGACTATAGGTATTCTGTTGGGGTGGGGGGAAGGGGGTGGGGGTACATCAGTAAAGGGATGGTCGAAAAGGGGTGTGTGGTCAGGTGTTTCTGGGGGGGGGCAGAGGGTGACTTTTCTAGGGTTTATGTGTTTTCTCTCCGGTGTCACCTGATGGGGGCGTCAACATTTCATCCACCAGCAGTGGTCGGGGACCACTGTTGGGGGATGATGCACTTTTTGAAATCAGATGCAAACATTCTTGGTTATGAGACTTAGGATCGTCATTATTTGCATTTTTGTTATAAAGTTTTCCTTGCTTAGTGGTTATGGTTTGGGAAATTTGGGTAGACGGTGTTTATGGGGGGTTGGGGTTTTTTTGTACTCAGGTAGTTTTTTGTTTTTTTTGGCCCTCAGCATAAAGGGGGGTAATTTGTCTCAGTATAGGACAACGGTTTGTTCTTAAATTTTTTTGAAATTTATATGGTGAACATCTCTTTTTTTAGGTTTTTTTTTTTTCATTAAAATTGATGGAAAACGCTTTTTCCCGTATTTTTTTTGTCTTCCTGTGATAATATATTTGCATTTATGAAGTTCTTGATGTGGTACAAAATTTTTTTACACCATAGTCTAATTATGTAAAAAAAAAAATGTTATATTGTACTGTTGAAGTAACTATGCCATAAGTAATGTATTGTTTGAGTTATTATGTAGGTAGCTGTTTTAATGTCCCTGTTATGTCCAATGTGTTCATATTTATGTACGGTAATTTTCCCCATCATGGCATTTTTTAGTTTTTTTTTTTTCTGTTTTTTTTGGGGGTATAATTTTTTTATTTATTTTCCTTCCCGGGGTAAGATATTAATATCGTGTTATTTATGGGACTTGGGGGAGTATCGTCATTTTTATTTTTTTATTCCACTTTTTTGATTAATAAAAAAAAAATAAAAAAAAAAAAAATGACAATGCAAAACCCCCCAACCAAAAAAATTTTTCCCAAAAACATTCCCCCCCAAACCCAAAAAACACATTACATGTATTAATTCCCTAACACTCGGGGGTCCGCCCTTCCCTTTTCCCTTTCCTAAACCCCAAAATTTCTCGCTGTCATGTCCTGGTATACCTCAGGGAACCCTTTTCCCAGCCCCCCCATATATCTCACTATTTTTTTTTTGGTCTGTAAATGCTCGCTGCCAAGGCCCTGATCCTGATATCCCCTGAAACCCATGGACCGGCCCCGTTTATACAATCAGAAACCGATACATTAATTCTCCTAAACCCTGTGGCGCCCATATCAAATTCCCAAAGTCATACCCTTAACCCCGTCCCAATTACCTCCCCCAATCTTACCATTCCCGGAAAACCCCAAATCCTCATAAAAGTTGCAACCCCCCAAAATAATCCCCTCACTAACCCTGCCCCCAAAACTCACTGCATCCTCTTTCCCCACTATCATAGCCCTTTCCAATGGACCCAAAAACCCTTCCCCCTCCCTTCTCAATAAACCCCCTGTTCCAAATTTCCCCGGGCCTCCATCTACCTGGGACCCCCTTTCCCCCACATCCTCCCCCTGATTTTTTTCTATTTGCAAATATGGAAAGTTTTTAAATGGGGCATAAGGGCCCAAAATTCTTAATAGTTGCCCCCCCTTTGGGGGCTCCCCAATTTGATCTCCCCATTTTCCTCCTTTTTTATCCGTTAAACACCTCCATAAAAGGGATTCTCTCAGCGGTTGCCAATGAAAAAACCGAGGTCCCATCAATACCCGGGGCTTTCCTTCTTGATCCCCCGAATGGCCTCCCAAAACCCCCTCCCGTTATCCCTCATCCATATGGTTCTATCCTCCTCCCTTTTACTGTTCTTACCCTCTAAAAAACCCCCCCCGGCCCCCTTTTCCCCACTCCGACAAATCCCTTCAAACCCATCAACATAGCAAATAAACTTTCAGTCAATTAAATCTGCCCTTTTTTAATCCCCCCAACTCTTCCCCCCAATCGACATTTTGTCATTAATTCCCCCTCTTCTGGAATTTCCCAAAAAAGTCCAAAATGGTCTATTCCCCCTAGAAGCCTTAACCCCCGTCCCGGCATGAAACTTTTTTTTCTGTCGTCTGCCTCCCTTTCCTCCCACCTCTTCCGCCTGGGGTTCCCTACTGAAGTTCAAATTACTCCATACTTCTGAAGGGCCCTGAGCCTTTCCCCCCGGCCAAAAAGGGCATGTTTTTTTCTTCCCACGTAAAACCGGGGAACATCCTTTAAGCCAATCCACATCGGGTGACCTCCTTTGCGATCCTTCCGCCCCCAACACGGGGAAACCACTGTAGTCAAGGACCCCCAAATATCCGTTACACACCATTTAAGCCCCCATTTTCACATTCGTATTTCTCGGAAAAAGGGCGGTAGGATATCTTTGCGGGGATATATGGCCCTTTTCCCCAAAGCTCTTTGCGCCATGTTTCCCTTCTCCTGAAAACCCCACCATCTTTTTGAAAATTGATGTTTGGGGAAAAAGATAATATTATAAACCAAAATTCTCATCATTTTGGCTATTAATGAAGACAATTGCTTTAATATTAAGAAAAAAAATATAAGGTAATTTCTATAAAGGTATTTGGGGGCGGGCCCCCACACAGGAAAAAATCCCAGAAATATTCCCAAAAAAAGCACTAAACAAAGCTGAAATCTTCAACCCCCTTTAATGGGGGTTTTAAGGCAAAAAATGAAAATTCATTATCAAAAAAATAAAAATGTTGCTAAAAATTATTTGAAAAATGGGGGAAAGGGCTCCCACGTTAAACCTAAAATGCTATAAATCTGCTGATTTTTTTTCTTTCCCCTTTTCTTTTCCCCCTATTTGTATTTCTTTTTAAAATTTTTTTCAAAGTATTTGTCAGAGGGCTGGGGGGTTGGGGTGGTTTGGTCATTTAGAGAGAATGGATCAAAGTAGAATGACTTGGGGAACGGTTTTAAACTGTGGGGGGAAGGCGGGGGGGGGTCATCCTGAAACGGTTGGGGGGGGTAAAAGGGGTTTTTTTGGGGGAAGGGTTGGGCTTCCAGCATTTTGTGGGGGTTAGATGGGGGGGAATGGGACGAATGGTTTTGGGGGCCACATGTTGGGGGAGGAGGGGGGAAATTTCTTTAAGGGGGTTTAGGGAAACCGTTTTGATTTGGGTTTTGGCTTGAGTCCCCGGAAGGGAAAAAAAAGCCCCCATGGGGGGCGGTGGCAGTTGGGAGGGCTTTTTCTCAGCTGTCTTTTTGGGCTCCTCTGCAAAGGGCAGTGATTATGTATGAGTGAGGTGAAAAGTTGAATGATGATGATAGTATTTTCTTTTTGGGGGTTTTCTTTCTTTTTTTGGGCTCCCTGCCTCGGGGGGAGGCGGCCGACTTGTTAAAAAAAAAAAAATAAAAAAACACAGTTGAAAGTCCCCCCCAATGTAATATATACATTTTGTAAAGGAAAGAAAAACTATTTTCCCCCTTAATAATTTAAAAATTATTGTGGGTTTTATTTCTCCGGGTTTAAACCCAAAAACTTTTATTGTAAACCTTTTTCAAAAACCCGGGGGAAAGAACTTTATTCCCAAAAGATAACGGTCTTTTGGGGGGGTTACTCCCTTTCTAACCATGTCAACCCAAAAAACCCCCTTCAAAAAAAGTCGTGGGCTTTTTTTAAAACTATTAAATACAGTAAAAAAAAAATAATTAATATTAACATTAAAAAAGTAACTAAATAAATCTAATGCATGAAAAATATTGACAATTAAAAAATAAAAAATAGTTTAATTTAACAAAAACACGAATGCTAATTGTACAATACGTCACATACAGGTAAACAATCAGTGAGGTAGATCCAACTCTGAATGAATGCCCCTCACCGGCATCAAGTTCCTCGTTTGAGAGGTCTCTGTTGGAGGGAACGGGTAACTTCATTTAAGTTTTTTGCTCTTGCTCTTACTTAATGCCCCTGCCAGTCTTGTCATAGACTCAAATCCCCAATTTTAAATTGGGTAGTCAGTATACATAAAAAACTGTTGTTGCTGAAATTAGATTGGTATTTACGGGAAAAGTTACATTGTATATTTTCTTGAAATATAAATTTAATTCACTGATTAATTCATCAACGAAATCTATTCAGAAAACAGGAATATGAAAAAAATTTTTGTGAAAATTTGAACGGGTTAACTTAAAACTTAACAGAAAGAATAAATGTGCTGCATAAGAGGACGGGTTGGACAGGAGACAAACTCAAGCAGAGTTAAACACATTCCAAAATTTGTCA